>PVIA01005828.1:0-108092 GCA_004024845.1 Tonatia bakeri
GTGGAATCATGTATCTCTGAAGTGGTAAAGAAAGAAGCAGTTCAGGGGGCTTTTGGATTTGGGTCGGATCCCTGACACCTGCTGTCTGGAGGCCTGCTTGGTACAAAGCGTGTACTCTAACAACACGTGTGTGATAAGTGAATCGATAGTTCAGGAGGGTTGGCACTTGTCATTTACTAATGCTGGGTATAATTGCTGAGGTTCTGGATTCCAGTGCCCTTTTGGGTTGGTGGGGTGGGTGGGCAAAGCAGATTCACATCCTGACAACATGCCTTCATAGTGTGGTCTTGTGGAAGGAAGATAAAAACCTAGCATTCAAGTCAGTTCCATCCAACAGGGAAATAATTGCCTTTTGAAAAATTGGAGAGCCACATACGGAAGAATGAAGTTGGATCCTTACCTCTGACCGAGTATGAAAAATAACTCAATATGAGTAATAGGAATAAATGTAAGAGCTAAAATAATAACACCCTTAGAAGAAAAAACAGGAGTAAATCTTTATGACTTTAGATTTGGCAAAGTATTCTTCTATATGATGTTGAAATTATGAGTAACAACCAAAAAAAGGTAAAGTGGGTTTCATCAAGATTAAAAACTTGTGTGGTTTTAGAGGATATCATAAAGTGGGAAGTCAACCCAGAAAATGGAAGACAATATTTGTAAATCACATATGTGACTTGTGTTCATAAATTATGAAGACGAATAACCTAATTAAAAGTGAGCAAACTATTTGAACAAATATTTCTCCAAAATACATACACAAATAACCAATATGCACGCGAAAAGATGCTCAATATCTGTCACCAGGGAAATGCTAATCAAAACCACAGTTTGATACTATTTCACAGCTGCGGGATGGCTAGAATCAGAAAGTCAGAGATAGCAAGACTGGGGAGGATGTGGAAAAACCGCAGCCTTCACACACTGCCGGTGGGCATGTGACATGGAGTGCCTGCTTTGGAGAGCATACTAGCGGTTCCTCAAATGGCCAAACACAGGGTCGCCATAGACCCAGAAATCCTACTTCTAGGTATACAGCCAAGAGAAATGAAAACATACATGGCCACAAAACTTACATTTTAAAACTTAAAAATGTTTATGGCAGCATGTTTTATAAGAGCGAAAAGGTAGAAATGACTCAAACGGATTTCGGCAAACTAGCCCAATGGTATATAGCATGGGCACGAAAAGGAATGAGGCACTGGTGCGTACTACAACCTGTGTGAACCTGGGAAATATGCTAGGTAAAGAGACCAGTCACAAAAGGCCACTTGTTCTGTGATTCTGGGCATACAGAATGTCCAGCATAGGGAACCTACAGGACTAAAGTAGATCAGTGGTTGCGTAGGACTGTGGGGCAGGGAGGCATAGGGGAGTGGGGGATGGCGCCTAAGCTTGTTTGGGGCTGCATCTTAAGGTGATGAAATATTCTAAAGTGGGCTGTGATGATGGTGTATATATCTGCAAATATACCAAAAACACTGTATTGTATACTTGAATGCATGAATTTTATGGTATATGAATTATGTGTCAGTGAAGTTGTTTTAAAAAGGAAGGCCCTTGAAGTTAAAGCAAAGTAAATTTTTAAAGTTAATTGTTATCTATCAGAAACAATGTTTTCTGCTAGTATATTTCAGAGCCAAGGAAAAAATGAATCTCTGTGGACAGTTCTTGGAAGCCCCCTTTTCCCTTCTCATGGGAGAATTCTCACCCCTGCCCCTGGCCTTGTTGGCTATTCTTAGTCCAACTAAGAGCAGAGGACCTGGGCTGGAGTTCTGCTCCACCTCTTGCCAGCTGGGCAGCCCTACTCAAGCCCCTTACCTCTGTGTGCTCAGTTTCCTCATTTATACGGCGAATATTCAATAACTTGTCACTCATGATTATCATCTCCTGCGAGTTTCCACATTCAGGCTTCCTGCATCCTCTGCATAGGCCTTGCAACTTTTCTGGGTCTCAGCTTCATCTCATGGAGACATTGTGAGAATTGAGATTCAAAAGATGGCAACAGACATACTATATTTTGTACAGTGTGTGTGGTTTTTTGTTTTGTTTTGATGTTTGTCTTAACCTGGTATTTGAAGAATCGTAGGGATTAGAATGCCTATTTTATTTCAGCTTTCTTGTGCTAAAGCCTAGAAGAGGAGCACAACCCAAGTCTGTTTAAATTCCACCCATAAGAGCTCTGTTAGTCCATCCTTCCTCATGGTCTTCTGCCTCCATGCAGGCAGATGGTGGGGGGTGGTCTCCTTCCAGCTCAGTCCCCTTTCTCAGTGCCCAGGAAGGCAGGAGGAGGGTTATATTAGCAGAAAAGAACACCAGGGCGTGTGGGGACCTAAGTCCACCCCTACAACACTGCTTCACTGACAGTTCTTGGTCCTGGGCCCTCAGTGACCCTGGATTTTTGCTTTTGACTCCATGCCCCCAGCCCCAGCCTCCCATGTCTTCCCTTCTGCTGCCACCAACTGCAGTCCCTCCCTTTCCCTGCTACTGGGAAGCAATGCTTCCCTGAATTTCCCCCTTCCTCATTCAGAAGGAAGCAGGGCTTTTCTGAGGTTGAATCAATGTTTAAAGCTCCCAGAGATGCAGAAAGGATAAAGGAGGCAATGACAAGCAGAACAGGGGCCTGAAGTGTCCTAGAAAATGTCTCTTGTGTTTGTGGCTCGTGAGTGAGACTTTGCTGGCTCTCCTTGAAGCTCTACCATGTTATTCTCATTCATGAATTCCCACCCCACCTCACCCCCATTTCCTTTACAGGACCCTCTCCTTAATCCCTACACTCCAGCCAAGGGAGCCTGCTCACTCTCTTGATATCATAGGCCCTTTCTGGACCTGAGACGAGAATGAAAGTGGCCCTGGGTGCTGCCTGGGTTTCCAGGCATGGTGGGGTCTGTGGCCAGGAAGGACCCCCAGGAAGGAAGGGGAGGCTTTCTAGAAGGGGAAGGGCTGCTTGGCAAACAACTCAGGCTGATGTTCACAGGTGAGAACATGCAGATTGAATATTTCGAAGTCCATGCCTTTCAGTAAATCCTAGGGATCCTAGCCTGGAGTTTGAGGGCATTTCCCTGGACCAGGTACCCTCTGGCTGTACTGGAAACTGTATCTAAATGTTCTATGTCTGTTAAAGCAAGAGTCACTGGGACTTGAATATCAGTTATAAGCCCTATCTATCCATTAGCCAGTTAACATATTTAGTATCTGCAAAGGCCCAGCATTTTGAAGAGTGACAGGTACAATGGAATCTCAAAAGAATGCATGCACAGAGTACGGGATAGAAAGCTAAAGCCTCGGTGTGTTGCCACCATTCAAGGCCAGGCAGGTCATGGTATTTGTGCAGATGGAAAAATATTCACAGAGCCCTTGGGATATCTGGCATGCCTTTATTCATGGGTGGGCGAGCCATGCATACTACCAGCTGCGTGTCTATCTGCATGTCTCATGTCGTGGCCCTTGCCCCCCAGCATGGCACCCATCGTGGCACTTGTCCCCTTGCCTGTCTCTCATCATCATTGCCCCCAGAAGGGAGTCCCTACCTGTTTAAGTACTAGAGGGAGACAAAGCCAGAAAACTGCCAGAACATTATATAACAAAACATAATTCTGCTCATGCGAGCCCACTTCATGTTATGGGAACAATTTATTGGACCCAGTCTCAAGGCTATGAGAACACTGGTTGTCACGCCCCTCCAGGACTATGGGAACTGCTTCCCTTAGTTACCCAGACACCTGGGTGAGGAAGCCAGACTGCCTCCACCTACCCTATACCTGGATTCTGGTTTCTAAGCTTTCAACAATATTATTACTCTACTAGGTAAGCTACTCGGCTTCTCTGGTTGTTCAAACCTTCAGCTATATTAGATAGGGGCCAGTCTGCATAATTTCTAAGTTCCTTTCTTACAGGGCTGTTGTACTCAAGAAGTATACAATCTGATGAACACCAAATCCCAGTAATTAAGCCACAATATATCCTTTTCTGTGAAACCCCACCTGCTTATCTGGTCAAAACCTGTCATTCTGTCTGGGGATCAAACCTCTGCACCACTTCTGAGGCACCAGGTCTTACCAGGATGTGGGGAAGCCAGGCCTGTCCCCTTCCTGTTTCCACAGGGTCTCACACATTGGAATAATCACAGAGGGATCCACCAGTGCCTCTCAAGGCTGATTGCCAACTAGCTGTTACCAGGTCCTGAGTGTCAGCTGCAGGCCATCAGCCCCATCCCACCGCCCACTGTGCATTGCTCCTCAGATGGCCCTTCCTGGGCTTTTGCAGGAGCTGCAGAACCACGTGGACAGGACGCACGCTGTGAGGCCTGGTGGCTTTGGCAGCTCTCACCCTCACCTCTGCCACCTCCACTCCAGACACACTTGCCTTCCTTCACACTTAGAAGCATTCCCAGGGCATTTTCCCAGTCACTGCAGGCTCCCCACAGGAAACTCGCACAGAGCAGCAAGAGCTTCTCATGCTGTCTCCCCCACCTCTGCACACGTGCGCATCTATATGCTGAATTATAAAGCAGAGGAGGAGCTATCCATAATTTAGATCTGAGCCATTTAAATCTTCTCCAAGAGTGAGGGACTTGGAGCAACCCTGTGTACCTAGGACAGACCTATGTGTCCCCCCACAGCTGTAGGGCAATCTCTTAATAACAGCCCCTACTTGACTCATGCCATGTCCTGGCATCATACCTTTCTGAGACCAAAACTGTCCTCCCCACCACTATAGGAGCAGAAGAAGCCTGAACCTCTTCCCTCTGATCCCTTCCTCCAAGCAACATTCCCTGGGCCAGGGTCAAGAGCACTGTCCTTACTGGGCAGAGACCCCATGGCAGTAGGCCCAGTCTGGGTAGAGGGACCAGCCCCTCTGTCACCAGCACCCCCATGCCTGTAAGGCCCTAATGACACCACATGTCAGAAGCCTAGCTAAGACACAGCATCAATCCTAGGCCTATAACCCTGGCATCACAGAAGGGTGCCCTCCTGTCCCTACCCAGCACCTTCTAAGTCAAGACCTATTGATATCAGGCATCACTGGACATTGCATCATGAAAATTAGTGACATGCTCAGAAATGTCTACAAGAATAGCCATGTAGGACATCACAGGGATGCAGACAGCCACACACATATGGAAGCACAACCACATCTCCAACGTGGCCCAATGGTCGTGGCCGTTCCCACAGGCCAGTGACCGCTCAGAAGTAGGAGATAACTCAGTCACACCTGGACATAGCATTGTGGCCCACACAGGCCTAGCCCTGAGCTACAAAACAGAGTACAGTGTGTAAGACTTCCTCAGAGGAAAGTCACAGGCCCACCCAGAGTTACACGCACAGTGAAATAAGCAGCACATGAAGCTGCTGACTCCAGGAGAGAGAACCATCTCTATCATTACCAGCTGAGGCCACCTAGCTAGGTGGTGGGAGAACCGGGACTCTGAGGCCCCTCTCTGTCCACAGTGTCTTCTGACTGCCTGTGTCCAGGTACTGTCCTCTTTCCACCCTACCCCACCCCACCTGACCCCTGCTCAGTCCCCTTCCTGCCCATCCCTCCTCCTTTCCCTCCTGTGCATTGCTTGGATTCTTGTCACACTTTCTGGACTTGAAATCTTTCGAGTCATCTCAAATATCTTCTGCATCTCTGTATCTTAGTTTGCTTTTTGTAGACATTTATAAAACAGTATAAATTATGCTAACATGTGCATGTGAGGCAGCCATTCCTTATAAAAATAACCAGACAGAAAAAGTTTCCACTGGCTCATACAAGTGACCAACAGTTACTTTTTCCCTTTTGAAGACTTGAGGCATGGGGAGTGGGCAGGGGCTGAAGACCAGGTCTTTAAATGCTAGGAATTCCATTTTACTGCCTAGAAATCACTCAGCCAGCTTTAGGAAGTCCGTTCACACTCACCCGTATCTGTTAAAGCTAGTGTCCAAAATCTTCCCCAGCTGGGAGCTAGGATCAGACCAGGTGATCACTTTTCACAGGCCCCACACCAGCCTTGAGATGCAAATGAAGGCTGGACAAACACCAGCAGTCCCACAGCCACAGCAGCATGCACACTGCTACCAAGTGCCCACCAGTTCCCGTTTGGCTGTGCTATTGGGTCTGAGTGTCCTTTTATTTTTATTTCAAGAGCCTGTTTTACAAGCCTTCAACTTCTGATAATGTGCTCATAAACACAATTCCCTCACAAAGTGGAGGCAATTAAATTAAAAGTTAATGGTGTTTGAAGAGGATGGATGTTCTGCATGGGTCAGGGGAGGTGGTAAACAGAACCCTTGTGAACTTTCTGATCAAGGGCCCAGCCCATCAGAGAAGGCAGTTTCTCCATCAGGAACTCTCAGGACAAACATTTCCAGCTGAAAAATCAGTGAAAGCCGGGGGAGATTTGTGTTAAGAGAAAGAAAATCAAGTTAATTCAGAACTTCTGTCTTCCTTCCTGATATGTCGCCACCATACAGCCTGTCACTTGTCTTTCCAGGACACATGGCCTCGTGTTTCCTAGGTCCTCATGGGGACCCCTTTGGGATGGGGTCACCCTGGGTGCCCTGGGGTCGTGGGATGGGTGATGAGCCAGCAGTGATGGGCAGCTAGGTAGGGTGGGAATATGGCCCCTCCTGCTCTAGGGGGATTACCCAGGCAGAGTTCTGGGAATACCCTGGGAGAGCAGGGAAACCTGCTTCCTCTTAGGAAGAGCCCTGAGGTGGTGATTAAATGAGAAAGTAGAGGAAAAGCTGTGTGACTTTGTTTGTTGTGGTTGCTGCTATGCTGTCATCTTCACACTCAATGAGGGACAGTCTCAGGTGTCGCATCCGATTTCCCAGAGGTTTGCTAAGGGCTGAGGCAGAGGGAGAGGACCTGCGTGAAGTCTGTTCTCAGCAATCAGATTAAGAAAAGTCATGAACTGTGCTTTTCTAACTGCAGCTGCTGCCCTGGAGCCAAAGAACACAAAAATTAACCCCAGTGGCAAAGGATAACTCAAGGGAAATTCTCAGCAGGCTTGGCATTTTCTGGAACAGCCTCCAATTTTCAGCAAATCCCATTATCCATTTCCCTCTCTTAGCCCACCTTTCTCTCTCTTGCCCTTTCACCCCTTTCGGAATTGAATACAAAGCGATTGTTTACTAAAGCAGCTCTGCCTAGACCTTTAAAACCTTCTGGGAGAAATGGCAATTTTTCACTGCAAAGTGTTTCCCATAGTAAGAGTCCTTGGGGGCAGGCATAGGTCTGAAGTGGCAGTGTGGGGCGAGGAGGTCGGGCTCAGTGCAGGCACATTGGGAGGAAGCGGCTCCACGCAGAAAGCGTACAGGTCCCTCCCACTCTTGGATTCTCGGCCGCCGGTGGGAAGTGGAAATGTTCTGTGGCTTAGAGGGAAGAGGAGGACTTCGGCTCAAGCATGGTCATATTTCTCTGCATGATCATGAGGGCTTTACTTCTCTGGGCCTTGACTGCTTTCTCCATAAAACGGGCGCTATGGCTGCAGTGCAGACTAGGGGCGTCTAAAGTACTTGCTTCTGCTCAGACGTTCAATACTGTCCACTTCTAGTATCACCTTTCTCCCTTCTCTCCCACCCCCATGACATTCGCCTTACAGGGGCGCTCTTCCCTGGCAAGAAAGAAATCAGTGGGGGTGAGTTCTAGGCATTGATGGGGGTTAATATGGATCTTCCATGCTTTACTCCAGAGGCATAAACCCCCAGGTAGTGCCATGCAGAGGAGAAGCCTGCTCAGGCCCTTTGCCTCCTTTCTTTCCTCCTCCAAGCCCTGCAGTGTGGGTATTAGCATTCCTGAAACACCCAAAGGCAGGGATGGGGGTGGGTGGCTCCTACTTGCATGTGGTTCCTGGCCTGAGGGCTTAAAGGCAGCTCACATACCCCAAACCATCACTCTCTATTGTCCTCCCTATTCAATCAGTCAAATCACATTCCTGCCCCAAGATTACCATCACCCAGGAATTTCCTATAAATTTCCCAACCCCAACACACATGCTGTTCACAACCTATTCCCCCCCTACCTCAAGAGCACACATTTCTTCCACTGGGGTAGAAGTGTTGGTGAAATGGCACCAGGTGTCAGACCTCAGTTCAGCAACCTCAGCACTTGAGTTCTGGCTAAGAAAGAATTCAGAGCAAAGACTCAAACTATAAGAGAAATTTTATTTAAAGTCACAGAGGTAGAAGAAGGGAGATGTAGAAGAAATGCGCTCAGGAACTGAGTTACAGAAGCAAAGGAGGGGCCTTGGAGCTTAGGAGAGAGAGAGATGCACCTTGAAAGATGAAAGAGGGAAGTGCTCCTTCTAGAAAAAGAAAGAGAGAGAGAACATGGGTGGGGAGTGGGGCCTGTCTTAAGGGCTTTTATCTGGAGGTCTCAGGTGAGGATCTCAACAGAACATTCATCAGCTTTTTCAGGTATGTGCTCCCTCAGGGTCGTGTCTCCATTGACTGGTCAGTTTGAGGGAAGGGGCATCAGTCAATGCAGCTGGTCAGGATGTCAGCCATGGCTTCACTCTGATTTTTCTGCTTCTCTGAGGCTTGGTTGTCATCTCTAGGGGTTAATGCTTAAGGGAGTGGTCGTGCAAGGGCTTGTAGATTTGCCCATTGCCAAGCACCTGGGCTCTCCATCCTGGTGACCTTCTGCACCTGGTCTATCTTTCCACTCTGCTTGTGCTGATCTAACTACCTACTAAAGAGGAGGAGGAAAGTTTTCCAAGGAGAGTGTAGGGCAAGCTTGGAAGTCAGGCCAGAGCGGAAAGCCGGGCTGACCTTGGCAGTGTTCCCTCAGCTCCCAGCAGCAAACCCTGGAAGGAAGAAGCTCACTCAGAGCTCAGGCTCCCTTTCAGAAGAAACCTACTACTAGCTCTCAGCTCATCAGAGATGACACATCAGTCTTGTTTCAGGTCCTCTGATTAGCTCTTGAGCCATCCTCGACTCCTTCTACCTGTTTCCCTTGCCTGTGCATCAGTGAACACTGCCTTCCGTTTTGTGAGGTTTCAAGTTGGAAGACAAAAGAGGTTGCTCCCTTCCCACACTCATACCTGGCCTTGAACCCAGAGAGAATGCAATGACCACCCTGTAACAGTGCTTTGCTGGTGAAGATGTTCTCCTCTCCAAATACAGGGTCTTCCCCTGCCTATCCAATGTGGAACATGAACATAAATTCACAGGGGCTTTTTGGCTAAGTTTGCCAAATCAATTCAATCCAAGCCTACTTCCAAAGGGTATGTTTCAAAAGAGCACTAAGGAATGAATTAAACAATACAACATACAACCCATAGAGAGAGCAGCATCCTATACATTTCTCAGTTTGCACTCCATCTGGAGCCTCCTCAGCCCTCTCTATTCCTGGCCCCGGGAGATACCTGCTTGAGTGCCCTGTATGCTCCCTGCTCTCAGTCCACACCTCTTTCTCTAGCCATCCCTTTGTGAGCACCAGAGTTGGGCTGGCTGCAGGGGATGGGCCACAGTACAATATCAAAGGGATATTAGGTAGGAGATCTTGATGCTGCCCAGTTTCTGCCAAGCACAGACATGAGTCCTGTGGCGGCATCACAGCAGGATGGATTCCAATGAGATCAGTGACTATCTTAGCTGTGCTTCAGGGTCACCTGTGGAAATTTATACCTTCCTCTCATAGGTCTCATCCTGGAAAGTTCTGATGTGGAAGGTAGGAAGTGTAATTCAGCTGCCTGTTTAAAAAAATCCATAGTTAATTTTGCTGCATCCAAGTGTGAAAACCACTAAACTAGATCACCGGGAAATTTCAATGAAATCAAGGTTGTATGTCAGTTGAGGGTGGGCCAGAATTGGAAGCTGCCTTACTGAGCCATTTTTGAAACAGTGCATTAAGCTATATTTCTAGTTCTGCATGAAAGACAGGAATAGGAGGCTTTTTATAGTACAGCATTTTCCTCGTACCATATCAGTATTATTTGCATGAGGGAAGGACCCAGGCATGCAAAGGGTGAATCACTTGCTTTGACATGTGCTCTTTCAGCTAGGAAAACATGCAGTCATAGAATCTCAAGGGTGTAGACCATTCAAACCACTCTCGGTAGCTTCCTTCCAGTCACTGCCAGGACACTATCTGCAGCCTCTCACATGAGTTGTTTTCTGCTTGTCATTTTGAGCTGCCTAAACTGCACTGTTTGTTTACCAGTAACTTCTAGCTCTCTGGTGAATGCTTGGCCATGTGGATCAGACAGTGCCTTCCATCATTAGTATATTCGTCTACCCACAATCCTTTACATCTTGTTGGCTATTATCCCTGTGAACACAATGCCTTCATGAGGTTGTGTAAAACTGACCTGTGCCTGCCCCATCTGGGAAATGTGTCTTTCGCTTCCTCTCCCATGACAGGGAAAGCAGAAGGAACCAGTCAGGCTATGCAGGATTTGTCCTGGTTAATACAGCCGAGCTACAGTCACCCGGAAAACCATTATAGGGACCTCTTTGCTCCTGAGGGCAGGGTTCTAAGGTGTCAAAAGCAATTATGAATAGCCTCCTTGGCTCCAGAATTATCTGAGAATCTGCCAGAGAGCTTATCATTTCCATAGAAACGCAACTGAAAATTATACCAAGGGTTCCCACCCTGCTGCTCTGATCCTAAGAAACAAAATCAACAGCAAGGAGATTAATTAAGAAGGTGAGGGACTCAAGCCCCTATGGTGTTGGGTCATGCCTGTCAGAATGAGACCCACAGGGGAGCAGATGGGCTCTCTTCATCCTGGGACAAAGCCCAAGTCTTGGATTTATTTGGTCAGAATCACGATCCAACGTGCATCTTTCCCTCTGATGAGTCCAGTTTAGAAGCTGTCTTTGATCTATGAATGCCTTCAAGTGCTTTTGCAGAGCTAATGTTGAGAATTTATAAAAACAAATTAAAATAAACTATGTAAACAGCTAAATCATTCCACTGCTTCTTCCTTTTATTTTTTCCCTTTGCTTCTGGAATCACTAGCCTAGGTGTGGAAAGGTCATTCTCACTTACGTCCCCTCCTACCTCCATTAAATTACTTTTTCCTAGATGTTGTCCCAAGAGGACACCTTATAGGTGTGTCAATAATCTTCTCTAGATCCTAGCTCAGCTCTTATACAAGACGATTTTTCTTCCTGTTTAACATATATTTTGCTTGTTGCACTTTAAGCTTGTTTTCTCTAGTTATGAACACTGAGTGAAATTAAAAATCAAACACACAAACAAAACCACAAGCCTGGAACATCCTTTTTCCCTGCTGGCCACTCATAATCATCTTCCATGTGCTTATGCCTCATCAGGCATTCTCAACCCTCCCTCCCCCAGACTTGATATATCACTAGAATAAAAAAAATGTCCCCTTAGATTCAAAGAGGTTTAAAAAGGAAACTCTCAAGGCTTTTCAAATTTGGAGGCTGGCTGGGTCTTGGGGCCAGGAAGAGAAGGCAAATATTCCAGAGTGGTATTGCTCTTTGCAGTGTCTTAAACACTTCTACATTTTTTTTTCATCTGATCCTCATCATAAAAGGATTAAAGAAGTAGGCCTTACTATTCACATTACTGCTAAGAAATCTAGTTCTCAAAGAGGCTCAGTGATTTGCCCAAAATCACACACCTGGTGGTCACATGACTTAGGGCCTTGAATCCATGTGTTCTGGTTTGAAAGTCGGCCTCCCTCCTGCCTTATGAAGACCCTCCTTTTTTTTTTTGTGAAAAGAGTCTTTAAGTCTCTGAGTTTGCCATCAACAGCCATCGCTCTGCATTAGTGCAATTGTCAGCCCTAGGTGTGCTTCGAAGTGGATGAAGAGGGCATTCTCTTTCTCTTCTTCCAGACTCTGAATACTTAGAGGAAGGGTATGAAGCAAGCCCAGGAAGATGGAGAAAAATTCCTTCCCTTCATCCCCCCTCCTTGGCTAATCTGAAGTCTCTCTGGCTCTGCTTTCCCCTCCTGTCAGTGCACTTTCTACACCGAAACCAGAAAACAATATTTTGAAATGTAAGTCTCTCCATTTATCTTTCTAAGATCTGCTCCTTCATCTAAGTCCTGGAAGAATCTCCTCCAGGATCCCAGTGAGCATCTCTCACTAGAGAAAACTGGAAACAGGAAGGTAAGTGGGAAGAACTGTGGCCCACACTGCTGCAGCTGGTGTTGGGGTTCAGCCTCAGCACACCATCTGCTATTTCTGCACTCTATTCTTGATTCTCCTCACCTCAGCACTCTGCTTGTCTCAGTAGCTTCCCGGAGGGCACTGAAGAGGCCCTCATCCAGAAGGGTTTGAGCTCCTGGTCTGCATACACTTTTTACACTAGGGTTGCTGCGTTTTCTCACTTACCATCACTATCAGTCAAAGGAGTACTAAGAGCTATCCCAGTAGGTTGTCCGGGTGACAAATATGTTTCTTCCTGCCTTCACAGTACAACAGCAGCTCTGCCTGCTTATGGTATTGCTCAGCTTGCCAAGATAGTAGCTGTTCTTCATGTCTGCCGGTTGCTTAAAATAAGGGGCCCAAAGAGCTAGGTGGAGTTTTAGCTTATAGTTCACTAGGGTTCTAGCCTTCTCCTTTGTGAGACCAGGACTGTTCAACTCATAAGTCCCATGATTTCAGGAACAGGAAATGGAGATTCCTAAAGTTGGTCCTTGGGAGTTCTTGGATACCTCCTTGGTTCCTAAACCAAAGTACTGTGTCTATCCACAGTAACATCCAAAGGTCTTTGATTTTAAGTGTATACTTCATCTCAGAGGGTAATGCTCTGTACTCTTAAAGATATTGACTTTGAGTTGGCACTTTAGCTGTGCCTTGAACAGGCAATTTCAGCTCTTTTCACCTGGTAGCTCCTGGGTGGTGACATGTACAATAAACTCCATGGTTCTGAGTCCACTCCCACATTTTTTTACTGGAAAGTAAATATGTTGGTATGTTGATATAATTGTATACACATCTAGATATATGTACGTATGTATGTATGTATGTATCTATCTATCTATCTAAGATTCTGTGCAGTGAATCAAACATTCCAAACTATTTAGGAAATGTTGCTCTCTGACTTCCTGTGGGCAAGAAAGGCAAACCTCAAAAATGTGTCTGTTCTACAAGAAAGAACTACAGCCTTGCCTCCAATGAAAGGAGTCCCTTTGCTGTCAGTAGGTCTCAGTTGCTAGCAGGATGGACAGTGGCACCAGTGAGAGCAACCTTGGGATGTGGGAACCCATGATATTGAGCACCAATGGCCTTCGTTCCTGCCATCATGCCCACCCTGTTTCAGGTGGCCCGTGAGGGGGCTGACTGGCATCCATGTGCCAGGTCTTTGAGTCGCCCTGGCTGTTTAGTGCCTATCCTGGGCTGGGTGTCCTCTGATGGGGATTAGCATGCAGTAAGGAGATATTTTCTTTTGCATCTGCTTCCACATATCCACCCCCCTGCCTTTACCTGACCAACACCTGGTGTTCCCCATGTGCCCCGCATGGTGTAGCATGTCTCCTTCTCTTGGTAAATCTTTGTAATACACTTTTCATTTGTTGGCCTTGGCCTCATTGTGTCATCACTCAGTCATAACTCCACAAATAACTCCTGGGTGTGATTTTACTGTAGGCAGCCATAAGGAAGCATATGAGGAACTGTGTCCTGCCTCTGACCTTCAGATCCCTCTCCACTTTGAGTCAGAGCATCAGTTAGAGAGCTCAGGCCTCCTGGCTCAGCACAGCGATCCTGGCTGCAGCCTGAGCAGAGAGCCAGTACAGAGGCTTCGCAGTATGACACACATGCCCACATTCGGATCCTCAATTCTTTTCAGGGAGGCTTTTCTGCAAGCCGAGACACTATCTGCAAAGATTTTCTTTCTCATTTCCCTCACCCTTCCTTCCTACTTCCCACCCTTTCCTCCAGTTTCTCTCCAGAGGCAGCAAAGTGGATGCTTTCCTCTGTAAAATAAACTGCTGTATTGCCACAGGCTTTATGGCCTCTGAACAAGATCCTCTGGGTGACCAGTGCTTCTTTTCAAATTACAACAGCTCTTCTATCCCAGGGGGACCCATGGGGATGGACCCATCTCCCCCTCCCCACTGGAGTGAGGCTACCCAGCTCCCATGCTCTGAACACAGAGCTGTATTCAAGGCTTGAGCATGAAGGAGATGCTCTGAGCTCCTACCTGGTCTTCCAGCTTTTAGTGAAGGCAGGAGCTGCTTACAGGGTCCACAGGATCAGATTTCAATGTAGGCACCAGCTGGACATTCCTTTTAGGAAGAGAGTATGCAGTAAAGTCTGTATGAAAATGTGCGTTTAGACTTTAGTGTCTGAGTCTGCTTGGGTGGGAGATCGTGAAACGGTAGTGACAGGTAGAATCAAATGACAGTGGTCTTTCAAAAGGCCAGAAGAAGGGGCCCATTAATGTGTGGTGCACTCATGGACATACACCCAGGAAGAGCCCAGAGAGTCAAGACACCCAGCAGTCCCTACTCTCAGTGCACTAGAACCTGTGCGCCTCAGCCCCATGTCTCAGAGCTCCCAGTACAGCAGCAGAGGCAGCCTTGGTCAGGGAGAGGAAACTGAGAGCAGGCCTGGCAGGGAAGCTGGGTGGGCCCCCCTTGCTCCTGTCACAGCACCCAGAGCAGGTGTCTCTGTCTCCTTTAGCCCCAGCACCTCCCCCTCACTGAAATTTCAGCCACAGAGGCCTCCTAGCAGCCAGTGAGGAGGGGCAGCTCCACCCTGACAGGCCACTGTTGGGGGACTGGGGGAGCCTGAGAACACAGCAGAAACTTTCATGGTTGCCACATGGACTGGATTTTCACCCAAAGCCACTGAAAGGAAAGATGAGTTCATTTTTTAAGTCCTAGGACTTGCCTAGAGCCACTTAATAAATGCCAGGGAGAACGTGGTAGTGTGTGTATGGGGAGGGCGTACTTTTTAAAGCTTTCCATCACTGGTGCTGGTCCCAGAAAAGCCCAGGATCCTGGGTGCAGTCCAGGCTGGTGAGAGGCCCTTGCAGTTGCCTAGGTAGGCTGCCAGTCCACCTGGGAAGTCAGCACTGACTACTGGCTGGTGGTCTGCACCTGTCAGGTGGGACACACACTCCAACCCCACTGTTGATGGCTTTCTGCTGCTCAGAGGGCTTCCTGCCCCCCATGGAAACCTGGGCCTGGCACCTAAGGCTTCATCTGAATTCCCTCCAAGGGCACCGCACACTGCCCCCAGATGGCCCCATTTCCATTTGTCTGAGAATAGAGAGGATACAGAAGGGAGACCAACCACTCCTGTGAAGATGTAGCTATAGATCATTTTTTGAATATTTTTTATTAAATTTATCAGGGTGACATTGGTTAATAGGATCATATAGGTTTCAAGGGTACATTTCTATGATACTAGATCTGTATATTGCACTGTGCATACGCCACCCAAAGTCAAACCATCTTCTGTCACCTGTATTAGGCCACCTCTACCCCCAACCCAGCCCCTCCTTCTCTCTGGCAACCACTGCATTGCTGTCTGTGTCCGTGAGTCTCAGTTTTATATCCCACATATGAGGGAAATCATACGGTGCGAACCAATCATTTTATTTCCAGCTTTTGTGCTTGGTAGACCTAAAGACTTGATGTGGCCACAGGGTAAAATCATAAAGCCTTAGTGTCTCAGCTCATTATCACCTTCTCTGTTAGATTACCTCATCTGGTTCTCCCTAAATACTGCTTCTCACAGTGGCTCTTAATAAATGCTGCTTTCTAATTTCCTTTCCCTTCCTCCCTCCTTCCCTCCTCCCTCTCCCTGCAGCCCCATGGTCTCAGTCAGCACTACCCATCCCCTGCAGGTCTAAGACCCGGGAGAGGAGGTTCACAGCATGAGAATGAATCTCTCAGGGGAACAAGCCTGAGGGAGGATCCCAGTCGCAGCACCCTCCTCGCTCACAGCCCCTGTTTCCTGTGGTCCCAGCTGCTTACCTGCCTAGAATCTGAGGGGCACTGTCCCTGTGTCTCCCCTGGGCCAGCCCAAGCCAGCAGCAGCAGGATGGTGAGCTCTAGGCTCCCTCTCTGCAGGTGGTCCTTACCCCTGAATCACAGCTGCACCAGATGGAGGGCGGACTCAAGTCACACCCCAGGTGCCTCGGGGTCCTGCTGGCCTGTGTATCCCTGCAAGGCTGGTCTAGATATCATAGCACCTTCACATCCCTGTCCACAAGCTTGGGACTTAACACTCCAGAGGGCTGGCTCACCCTACACATTAAGGGTTGTCAGAGATAGCAGGACTGAAATCTCTGTCTCTACAGAATGAGGGAAGTGAGCTTAGCTTCATGCATGGACTTTAATTAGAAAACTTAGTCTTAGCCACACAGCAAAGTGAAATTGATGACTCAGTAGCAACTAATCATTGGTAGAAATGAAAGATGGTGTTAAATAAAGATTTATTTTATGTTACTTTTCCCATTGCTCCCTTAACTGACGGACTGTTGTAGTGACCACTTTGACATTTCCACGTGAACCTCTAAGAATGTACAGAGTAGTCTGTCTCCCAAGGTGTCCAGAGAGTGCTTTACCAGAGAGTGCTTGATCAGAGAGCAAAGGCTCTCACTCCTTCAGGGCTTCAGAGGGGTCATGTGCAGAACAGACTTTTTAGTTTGGAGACCTGAGGAGCAGATGTAATGTGGGAGGCCTCATGTCACAGGAAAGTCCTGTGGATAGTGACTAAATATTTATCAAGTTGGTGGCAGGTAGCTGAAAGAAGGATGAGGTGACAAGCACTTACCTCCTTCCCCATGGCCAGAATAAGGCCTCCAACAAGGGCTACAGAGGCTGGGATGCAACCTCAAAGAGCGGTCCCAGCAGGGCCTGCTGAGGAGGGTGCGATCCAGGCAGGTCCAGACCAGGGCTGGCTGTTGGGGAAGGACCAGCCAGGGGTAACGCCCAGTGACCCCAGAAGCCTCTCTGAGAACCAAGAAGTATGTGTGTGTGTGTCTGTGTATATGTGAGCTTTTTCGTGTGTGCAGGTGTATACTGTAAGTGTTCACATGCACATGTGCATGTGTGAACCAACCCCATGAGTGCACATGTGTGAGTGCATGTTTGCATACGTGCCTGGGGCACAGAGGCTGGGATGTAAGCTGATGCATTTGCCCCCAAAGGTCTTTTGTGTGCAGATCCTCCTTGGACGTAGAATTTAACCCTGTAACCAAGGTGAGAAGCCAGGAAGGGAGGAAGTGGAGGTTGCAGAATCAGAAGCACAAGCTCTCCTGAAGAAGGTGCAGAGTCCATCACCAGGCGATAGATTAGCCACCGCACACTGCTGACACCTGGCTGGTTTTCTCCAGACTTCTCTGCTCACTTCTGAGTTATTTTATTGTTTTGTTTTTGTTTTTGAGTTGTAGAAGTCCCTTATATATTCTAGATATCAATCTCTTGTCCTATATATAATTTGTTACTATTTCCTCTCAATATTGTCCTTTGATGCACAAAAGTTTTTAGTTTTGACAAAGTCCAACTTATTTATTTTTCTTTCGTTTCCTGTGCTTTTCATGTCACATTCAAGAAATCAATGTGAAATCCAAAGTCATGAAAGTTTTGTTCTGTTTTCTCCTGAGTTTTATAGTTTTAGTCCTTATGTTCAGATCACTGATCCTTTTTGAGTTAATTTTTGTGTACGTTGTGAGGTGAGAGTTAGACTTCATTGTTTTGCATGTGGACACCCGGTTTTCCCAGCCTTTGCTTCCCTCACTAAGCGGGCTGGGCGCCCTGGTTGAAAGTAGTTTTACCATATTTGCAAGGGTTTAGTTCTGGGTTTTCTGTTTTATTCGACTGCTCTATATGCCCATCTTTATGCCAGTGCAACTCTGCTTCAGTTACTCTGGGTTTGTAGTGAATTTGAAATCAGAAAGTGTAAGTCTTCTAACTTTGTTCTCCTTAAAACTTATTTTGTTCTTTTGGGGGGCCCCTTGGCAGCCCATACAAATTTTAAAATAGGTTTTTCTACTTCTGCAGAAAACAATATTGGAATTTTGATAGGGATCACACTGAAAGCCATAGATGGTCTTGGGTAGTATTTACATCTTAACACCTTCCAGTTCATAAAGGCAGCATGCCTTTCTACTGATTTATGTCTTCTTTATTTCTTTCAACAACATGTTGTAGTTTCCAGTGTACAAATATTTTGCCCCATTGGCTTAGTGTATTCTGAAGGATTTGGGGTACTGTTGTGATACCTTGTGATTTGCTGTTGAATATTGGGCATTTGTGAGAACGACCACCTCTCCCTGTCATTGAAAACAGGCTCTGTGCTGGGTAGTCCTTACTGATCAGCTGCATGTGCTCTGAGCCTAGAGGTCAGCCCAAGGTGGCTGCCTCAGTGCTCTTACACGCATGCTGCTTTTAAGGGATTCGGTGTTTGGTCATCTTTGGATTAAAGGTATATATAATGCAGACAAATAAGCAGGAAAGCTGTATTAATATCTAATTGTACTTATAATTTGTTGACAGTTTAGGGGTATTACAAGGAATTTTAGGGTACAAATAGTTCTTTGGGGCAGCATAATTGGACACATTTTGGATAGTTGCTGTGTCTGTTAGAAAAAAATGAGTCAAATTTTTCCTTTCAATGGTTTTCTGCTTCTAATATCTATAAGTGTCCTTATCTATCAGCTCTTATATCTTAGAGAACACAAGTCCTAGTTATTTCATTGAGAGAGACAAGAGTTGCTTTTCTGATGTGTTTATTATTTAAATCTACCTGGACTTGTTTAGCTCTACATTATATGTCTTCTGAATTTGAAATTTCACATTTGAACTTATTGGGTTCTTAGTTGTTTTTAACTTCATTTGAAACAATTTTGTTAGATTGCATTGTGACAGCTATAAAAAATGTATCAAATTGGTGAATTTTTATGTAGCCATTTTAATATTGAAGATGGAAGAAAATATCTGGTGTTTTTCAGTATATTATGCTTTATTATTTACAAAAAGTAAAATCACAACTGAAACTCAAAAAAAAAAAAAAGAAAGATTTGTGCAGTGTATGGAGAAGGTGCTGTGACTGACCAAATGTGTCAAAAGTGGATTGTGAAGTTTCGTGCTGGAGATTTCTTGCTGGATGATGCTCCACAGTCAGATATACCAGTTGAAGTTGATAGTGATCAAATTGGGACATTAATTGAGAACAATCAACATTATACCACATGGGAAATAGCCAAGATACTCAAAATATCCAAATCAATAAAGTTATTGGTGAATATGAAAAAATGTGTGCTTTATTTTACGGAAAACACTAAACGACCTTTTTGGCCAACCCAATATGTTGTGATTAAATAATTGCATTCATATTTGAGCCCATTTATTTAAAGAAAAGCAAGTGGGAGGTGGATAAAACTTTCCTCACTTCAACTGTGAGGCCCATTCCAGAATAGTTTTTGAAAGCTTATTTCAAGGCAATAGTTTTAATTATATAAGACCATCTTTTTAAAAAATTATATTTTGTTAATTATGCTATTACAGTTGTCCAGGTTTTTCTCCTTTGCCCCCTTCCACCCAGTGCCCCATACTCCCTCAGGCAATCCTCCCACCATTATTCATGTCCTTGGACCATGCATATAAGTTCTTTGGCTACTTCATTTCCTATACTGTACTTTATATCCTCATGGCTATTATGTACTACCTATTTGTACTTCTTAATCCCCTCACCTCTTCACCCATTCTTCCCCTCCCCTCCTATCTGGCAACCTTCTGGTAACTAACTTCTTTTCTTTTGCTTTTAAGAGTCTCTCTTTATCTTTAACCTTTGGCCTTTTAATAATGATGTGTCTTGGAGTGGGCCTCTTTGCATCCATCATGATTAGGACTCTCTACATTTGCCAGACTTGCATGTGTATTTCCTTCATCAAATTAGGAAAGTTTTCTTTCACTATTTTTTTCAGATAGATTTCCAATGTCTTCCTCTTTCTCTTCTTCTGGCACCCCTGTGAGGTGAATGTTGGACCTCTTAAAGTTGTCTCAGAGGCTGTTTATACTATCCTGATTTGGGGGGATTCTTTTTTATCCTTGTTCTGCATGGTAGTTTTTTGCTTCCTTATGTTCCAAATCATTGATTTGATTTTCAGCTTCATCCATTGTACTGCGGTTTCCCTATAAATTGTTCTTTATTTCATTTGGTGTATCCTTTGTTTCTGACTGGGTCTTTTTATGCTGCTGAGGTCCTCACTGAGTTCCTTGAGCATCCTTATAACCAGTGTTTTAAACTCTGCATCTGATAGATTCCTTACCTCCATTTTGTTTAGCTATTTTTCTGGAGTTTTAATCTGTTTTTTCATTTAAGTCATGTTTCTTTGTCTCCTCACGTTGGCAGGCTCTCTGTGTTTTTTTTATGTGTATTAGGTAGAGCTGTTAGAAGTCCATGTCTTGGTAGTGTTCCCTAATGTAGTAGGTGTCCTGTAGGGTCCAGTGGCACAGCCTCCCATAACACCCAAGCTGGGTACTTGAGGTGTGCCCTTCCTGTGCGCTGAGTACACCTTCATTTTGTAGTTGAGCCTTGGTTGCTGTTGGCAGATCAATGGGAGGGATTTATCCAGGCCAATCAGCTTCAAGGACTGCCTGTGACCACAGATCGCCAACCTCCACCATCCGTGGAGGATCAGCTATGCAGGGGCAGGATGGTGGTGCTTCGATGTGGTGTGTAGCTATCCACTGGGTGTTTTGCCCCTGGGGTTTCTCAGATGGTGCAGGACAAGGCCAGCCCTCACCTGTGTTTTGCCCAGGGTAACCTACCTGAACTATAAGGCAATCTGAGATGCTGCTACTTGTGCTGGTCTTGGAGATTCCCAGGTGAAGCCAAGATGTGGCTCTAATCTAGCTGTGGCTAGGGCTCACTGAAGTCAGCCATTGATTGCTTGATAGGATTTAAGAGCCAAGACCAGTCATTCATTTGGAAAAGCAGCTTGGGTGGGCTCATAAGTTGGGTGCAGTATAGCCTCTCAGGATCTCCAAGGTGGATCAAACAGTGTTAGCCAGGTTGGTGGCATCTCAGATATGGCACCAGCTCTATGGATTGGGTGTGGGAGCTCAGCAAAGGGGAAATGGCCTCTGCTCACCCCAATGCCAGATAATTTAGTCTCTTCCTGTATACCACAGGTGTCCTTCAAGCTGCTACCCCAGTGCTGGAGCCCAGAAGGAGTGACTCTGAGTAGGTGAGTCTGTGTGTGGGTTCCCAAGAAGAACTACTTAGGACTCCAGCAGCCTCCTCCACTGACTCAATCCCTGGTGGTTTTCACAGATAGAAGTTGTGGGGATTTATCTTCCTGGCACTGGAATCTTGGGATGGGGGGCCTGGTGTGGGTCTGGGACTCCTCGCTCCTGAGGTATCCCTCCCAAATCTCTATCCACATGGATATGCGGCCAGCCCATTCCACATCTTCGACCCTTTTACCAGTCTGGATGGATGTAGTTTCTTCAATTCTGTAGTTACCAGACGTCCATTCAACTTGATTTCTGACATTCCTGAGTAATCGATTGATGTTCTATATTTTAGTTGTAATTTTGATGTGGTTGTGTGAAAAGGTGAGCCATGCCTGCCTATGCCACCATCTTGACTGGAAGCATCAAAACCATTTTTTTACCCTTTAAGAACTTTTCCTTACTAGCCTGAGGAAAGTAATAAGTATTTGTTCCCTATACTTAGGTTCTTGCTATTGAAATATGGTCCAATCATATTTTTGTGTCAAATACAGAATTTCTTATTCAAGACCCATGCAGAAAAGAAGTGGCAAGTTGAGGAAATATTAATAAAAACATCATTTTACAAAAGTGTGGGTGTAACTTATGGGTGTCAGTAAGAGTTATTATGGGAGAGGTTAAACTGTTTTGTAGAGTAGAAAAAATAAGGAGAGGAACTGTTATCAGAACACTCAGGTACACACAGGTAACCACACTCTCCTCTACTCAGCTGCCATCCTCCTGCCAGAGCTACTCAGAGTTCAAACATATCCTAAAAGGGATTTATGATTCCATTTATATAACATGGTTCAATTTCTGGAATATATATCAAATAGGAGAGTAGATCTAGGGGAACAAATTGAAATGTTCCAGCACATCTAGAGGCCAGGAATATAAAACTTTAAAAAATTATCAAAATCCATCTCTCAAAGGACTTTCATTCCAGTGCAGAAGACAGGCACTAGACAAGTAAGCATGATGCCAAACAAAAAAATAAAAGACCTTTCAAAGTGAGAGGCAACACATATTTATTCAAGATCCAAAAAGAATGGTTACTCAGGAAGCTCTCACTCAGATTAAAATCCAAATAGTGTTCCAATTAGGGAACAATAGCAAGGGGTATTGATGAGAAATGGAAAGGGAACAATTACATCAATAGAAGGAAGGCTTTGTGTTGGTGCAGATGAGCTAACCTTGTGATATTAATGTCAAACAATGGTTTTAATTTTCAGTCCAGTAGTCATCAATTCAGTAGTCATCGTATCTTTTTTTCTCATTTTTCTTGCAAACAGTTCTTGGGGACCCAATGTTAAGTCAGGCCTAGTCCCAAGGTTATCTAGCTCTGTTTTAACCTCTCAAAGGTCAAGGCATTAGGTATGCAAGGCCATTTCTCTGGGATGGCAGCTCCAGCTCCACAGTAAAGCGGCTGTATTTATATTTATACAACATACTTTATAATATATGTATATATTCTACAATAATGTATTCAGCTAAACCTAGGGGGAAGTGTTATAAAGCTAAATTGTAACCAGGTTAAAGAAAGAAATAGGATGACAAGGGTTCCAGGTCCACAGGTCTCTGAAAGGTCTCTGAGAGTGTTCCTGGACCAAAATTTATGAACCCAGCCCTTCAAAAAGCCAGAACAGGTCTTTAGGTTGGCATGAGCTTTCATTTCTCTTGGGTAAACAGGGGTGGGATGATTGGGTCATATAACAGGTGTATTCTCAACTTTTTCCAAAAATGCTCAATCTTTCCCAGGGTGGCTGTATCATTTTTCCTTCCCACTGTATGTGTTTATGAGTGTCAGTTACTTCACATCTCTGCCACAACTTGGTATGGCCAGCATTTGAAAACTATTTTGATGTTCTAATAGGTATGTGGTCATATCTCCTAGTTTTAATTTGTATTTTCTCATAACTAATGCAGTTGAGCATCTTTTCATGTACTTATTTGCTTTCCTTAGATTTTCTTTGGTGAAGAATTTTACAGCAATTTTTTAACAATTAAAAATATATCGGGCCGTTTGTTTATTACTGGACTTTGAGACTTCTTTTACATAGTCTAGGTACAAGTCTTTCATCAGTTATGTGATTTACAAGCTGGGGTAAGGGAAACAAAGGGAATGAAAGGGCTACAAAGTGGCAGGGGAAAACTTTTGGGAGTAATATAAATGTTTATAATCAAGATTTCAGGGATGGTTTCACAAGTGCATTTATACATCAAAAATGTAACAAATGTGTGCAGTTTGTTGTATGTCAATTATACCTCAATAAACTGTAAAAATCCAAAAACAAAACAGAAAAAGAAAAAAAAAAAAAAGAAAAACCAAAACACAAAACATCAGAGTTTGGAGTAAGAAAAAGTTTACTGATTGAGAAGATGCCGACTGAGAAGGTGGAAGACTTAGCAGTGCCTGAAATCCATCTTAAGAAACTACGGAGTTCAGGCTTTTACGTGAAGGGGAAGGCCAAGAAGTGGATTAATAAGCACATACATTAGGCGTCAGCAGAGGTTCAAAACTATTCTGAAACTTTTTTGTTCTTGATCTGTTGATTCTAGTTGATGTAAATCTGGTTATGAGGTCCCTGCATTATTTTCATGCAGAGTTTTTGTGCCAAGTTTCCATATCTTGTTGAGAGAGGCACCTTTTGGTAAGGGGCTGTTTTTGTAAAACTCCAGCCAGAAGCACAATTCCTCTCACTATTAGCATGTCTAGATGCAAGAAGCTCTTCACCTGACGGCCAAGGAACGAAGTAAACTTGAACAAGATGGAGTCAGAGAGGCTGATCATTTCACTCTGTTACAGGAGAAGCATCTGAATGAGGTAAAAATGTGAGCAGTACTGATACCCGCACCGACAGCAAACTGAGATGGAAAACACCTGACCTGCTCAAGGCCCATCACAAAATCTGTCAATATTTCCCAGCTTGCTACTGAGCCAGCTCCAAAGTTGTTTTTTTTTTAACTATGAATACCTGCAACTAAACAAGAGGAAACCAAGTTATATATCTCAATCTCAACTGAGGATTAACAAGAAGAAAAATATCAACTGGAACAGAAATAATCCAACTTACAATAAAGAGACATCCTTAAAAAAATCTGAGATAGTTCAGGACAGGCACACCTTTGTTTCAACTCCCAGCTAGTTTTATGATGATTGAAATTAGTTTCACTTCAGGGTGTGTGGGCAGTTAAAGAACACAGAAGCCTGGAAAAGGGGAAATCCTCCTGAAGATCACTAGAAGATGGAGAGGAAGTTGGACTGAAACCCGTAATTCTTGGGAGCCTAACTAATTGAATCCTATGACTGAATTTCTTAGTTCCCAGAGATGGCCGATCTGATTGAAAAGACCAGGCTGGTAGAAAAATAATTATAATAATAATAATAAGATAAAGAAAGGGCAGGAAAAGGGGGGTCAGAAGAAGACAAAAATCAAAATAACATTTTTTGAGTCCTGGAGCACCAATAGAAGCACTTTACCATGTGTTGAACCCATTTAATTTCAAATTTTATGGGCTATTTACAAGTGTTGCACACTTTTTACACTTGATAAAATGGATGCACGCCTAAATCAAGTAACTTGCTTCAGGTTTACACGTCAAGGAAGTGAAGTCTTAAAAGGAAAAGCTACACATACAGAGCCTGCAGAACGTTACTGCAATCAAAGCAAATAGCGAAATTGCTGCTCCCACTTCCCAGTCTCTACAAATTGCTCATTCAGATATTGGAGGTCTTTCTGTATCTTCCAAAGCTGTCCTTACTTTTATTCACTTGTGATTTTACTTGGGTAAACATTAGGGTTACTGAGAAGGAAGAGGAATGTCCAGGGCCATACAGCACTTGATGTCCCCATTTTACCTTCCCTGGGAAAACCATGCTTTCAGGTCACAGAGTCACAGTGACTTTCCACTATGCAACCTCTGAAAGAGTTCATTTCTAGGGACTGATTTGGGTTCAGGAACGATCTGTCACTTCTAAACTAGGAGTTTGGGGAGAGTTTAAGAAAGAGGCTGTGGGTTCTGGTGATGGTATTGAAGACTCCAGCACCTAAAGGAGGTGTGGAGTGCCCGGGCATGAGTAAGAGCTGGGCTGCAGAGCCTGACCTCTGTATCTTAACTAAAAGATAGAACCCACGAGGGAAATAAGTGAAGTAGTTTGCTTCATGTTTACACAGAAAGCAAGATGAGGCTAGGAGATACAGCCTTTAATAGACGGAGGCATTCAGCTCCCAAAAAGAAACTTCTAGGAAGTGCCAGGGAACACATGCTTTGGCCTCCACTTCCTACTGTCCTCTCCAGCCAGTGATCCTCGCTGGTGGGATTCATTGGGAAGCCAGAGTGCAAAGGATCTCCCTGTAGCTCTCCAAGCAGGCCAGCCTCCGGGTGAAACAAGGCAAAGCCTGGATCTGGATGGGGCTGATGAGAAGGCATTCTGCATGTGCCACCCATGTCCAGCTGAGAGAACAATGGACTTGGCACTGACAGCTGAGTGTTAGAGAACCGAGTCACTTCACAGTCAAATCACTGTCCTGCTGCTGGGCACTGAGGCTCCTGAAGTCACATGGTAGTAAGAAATTATTGGTTATTCTATACCACACAAGAATGTTCTGCTGTTTTATGTCTGTATTATTTTTTCCAGTGTTCCTTGATATGGAGTCCTGTAAATTTCCTCTGTATTTTATTGTCCCCTGTTGGTTGCAACCAACACAAAGTGAATAAATTGTGAAAGTTGGACTTCTCTCTGGGTCTGCTAAGCTTAAAAATAGCTGCAGTGCCTTTTCCCCTCCCTCCCTCTCTCCTCCTTCCCTCCCTCCCTGGGAAACCCCACTTTTAGCTCCTTGTCATAATGCCTTCCACTGCTTTTGCAGTCAGAGTGGGGTAAAGAAACAAGCCAATGGTGGGGAACTCCCCAGAGAGGCTGCCCACAAATATATCAGTTTTGGTAACACATTTTTTTTGTTCTTAAGAGACCTAATAGTCCTAGAGAACTCTAAAAAATGTCAAAAATCACAGTAATAATGAAAATACCTCATACTGGATCTATGATTTCCAGATGACAAAATGCTTTCATAAGCTGTCTTATATGTGGCTCCAACAATCATACAAAATTGTTATTATTTCTATTTACAGTTGACAGATATAAATAGTAAAGTCGGATATTGAACCATTGCCTTCTGGTTCTAATACCTACATTGTCAGCATAGAAAAGCTAAGCATTATTTCCAGCGCTGTGCTTGTATCTATATTTAGAGGAAATAAATTAAGTCAGCATTAAAGAATTCAGGTCAAACTGAAAAACAAATAAAAGAAATAAAAGCAAAAAAAAAAAAGGTTTAGAGAGGGGATACTAGAGCATAGATGAGATCCTCTGAAAGTCTAAATTCTTTTGTTAAATTTTTATTTTATTTTTTTATCCTTACCTGAGGACATAGTCATTGATCTTAGAGTGGAAGGGAGGAAAGAGAGAGGGAGAGAAATATTGATTTGAGAGGAAAAACATGTATCAGTTGCCTGTCATACATGCCCTGTCCTGGACTGAACCTGGGCATGTGCCCTGACTGGGAATCGAACCTGTGACCTTTCAGTTTACAGGATGGTGCTGCCACCAACTGAGCCACACCAGCCAGGGCATAAAACTTTAAAACACAGATAAGAGAGCTTTCTGTCTAAGACAGATATTGTCCATTCATAGATGTAAAACACAATGATTTTGAGGGGCACAGACAGTCATCTAAAGAGGTAGTAATTGGCCCAGCATGGGCTTTAAACAAAATTATAAATTCCGAGAAGAACTTCATGAGTATTTATTTTCATGTTCTTCTTTTACATCTATAAATATATTTTCCCCAGTCCTAAATATAGCATTCTTACCCAGTCTCCTTCTACCACCCTTATCTTCATTCTTCTTTCTTCTGCTGAACTATTCTTCTAATCCTTAGTTGTCAGCTGATAGTCAAGGTATTAGTTAATAATAAAGACACATATCTTAACAGTTATTAGGATATTTACTTTATAGAAAATTCATCATTAAAAAGATTTCTTCCCCCTTTTCTTGGTGTTTCAATTTCCAGATACCTGCCTGAACTCCCACCCATGAACTTAAAGAAAGGAAGAAGCAAATGCTTGGCCAAGCATTTCCCAGTAGTTTCTAACTCTGACTTAACATGGTGAGAAAGAATGGGAGTGATCCAGGTACCTGTGCTCATTACCAAATGGGACTCATTCAGTCTAGGGAACCTAAGGAGCAGTGGGGCATTTGGGATTGTAATCTTGCACAAAAACTCAGTGTTGCATTTCACACCTGACCATCTGGTTCAATGTTCCTTACTTAGTGATGATAGGTGACTGAATCATTAAATTACAGATGTTCAATCTCCTGAGAAGAAAAGTCTGTTTCCAGTAGAGATTCATTCACTATGCAATGTATGTTGTCTCAATCAAACTGTGGAATGTGTTGGGTGATAGCTTAGGGTGATGCTGCCCCGGGGGTGGGGGCTGTGGGTGTTGGGAGGATGAGGCTCCGAGGCTCCGACTGCAATGGCTTTCATTTTGGTTAATCAAAGGCAGCAGGAGCTTGTGAATCTATAATACAGCAGCAGAGAGAGGTATAGACAGGGACTGGGAGGAGGCTCATAGAAAAATTAGAAAGGACCCCACTGAGCTCTCTAATGAAAAGACTTCTTAGAGTGGGGAAGAGGCAAGAAGCAGGAGTTTTCTGAAGGGACACTAACAGCTTTAAACAGAATGAATTACTTCCTTTGTCTAGGAGATAATTAAACTCCAATCCCTTGTCCATCCCTAAGGTCATATATTTTGGTTCTGTGCTAGGGGATCCCAAGAAATTGATGTGCTGGAAACAGCACTGGAGTGGAAGTCAAGGACCTGGAATGTAGTCTTAATTTTGTCATTAACTAGTGGGGTTGTTTTTAGAAAACCAAATTATATTCTGATATGAAATATGAGGCCAGCTTTCACATTGTTTTTAACTTTTAAATTATTTGGAGAATCTTTGATGGTGAAGTGCCTGCCGTGGAGTTCGGAACTACCTGCTGTAGTAACATGGTCGTGCTCCACAGTAAGGTCTTTCTATAGGAAGGCTCCAACGCATAACACCTTCGTTCATTTGTACTCGTTTGTCCACATCAACTTATCCCATTAATCTGAGTGAAGCTTGTGGCATTCCTGGAGGGATCGCCCGTTTTCCCCCTCAGTTTTTGTTTCCTTCTGAGAACAGACTCTGACAACCCCCAAGTGGGCAAAAAGACCCATTTTCAAATACTTTTAACCACAGGGAAGCCCCATCCCTACTGCTGCCTCTCAGGCTGCCTTCTTTACTGGCCCCCAGAATCTGCCCTATTGCTCCTCTGTGTGGTGTCCAGAGAAAAAGTCAGTCCTAGAATTGCTTTTCTTGAGGTCACATTCACAAAAAAACAAACCAACGAACAAAAAAACACTACCACCCCTCCCCGCAACACACACACAATTGCCTGGACTGAAACCTACAGACAACCTTCCTGGGAAGTTCTGTCATTTCCTTTTAGCGTCTGAGCCTGCCTCCCCATGGCTCTGGACCAGGGTCCCACTTCAAAGACCTCAGGGACACAGTCCCAGCCTGGCACTCGTGAGAAGCTTATTCTGAAAAGGTTTTACCTTCCTGCCTTGCCTAAAGACTTAAAAATATCTCAGGGGGTAAGCAGATAGACATGTATTTCCATCTCAAGATTTTAGTTTCATTTTTTTTAAACACAATTAATTTGTTTTCCACACATTATCACAACATTCTAATGTGAGATCCTTGTCAAGTGAGCTTTGTCCAAGTGCTGTTGAGAGATCCAACTCATCCCATTTTGTGCTTCAGCATATTTAATATGGAAGAAATGTGAGTAGGGTGCTTGAGATAATTTAAGTAGAATTTAGAACACAGCAGCTATAGCAAATAAGTTGTACTTAGACTGTCAGTATTAATCATCTGGTAATGACTTTTTTTAGAGCATTGTATTTTAAAAAAAGATTTTACTTATTTATTTGGAGAGAGGGGAAGGGAGAGAGAAGGGAGGGAGGGAAACACCAATATGTGGTTGCCTCTCGAGTTCCCCTTACTGGGCACTTGGCATGCAACCCAGACATGTGTCCTAGACTGGGATTCGAACTGGTGACCCTTTGGTTCGCAGGCCAGTGTTCAGTCCACCAAGGCACACTAGCCAGGGCTAGAGTGTTATATTTTAAATGTGTCTGACTGGACACCCCAGAAGAGAAGATGGTCAGTGTCATCTGGGTTGCCATCGGCCCTGTTTGCAGTGGGCAACATGGTGCCAATATCAGTAGCCTTCCCTGGTGCAGAGCTAAATGGGTGACTTAGCCACAATGTTAAAAGAATATATAATATTCTTTTTAAAAATTGTGATTTAATTTTCAAGCTGAAGGTAATAATTTAATCAGTGGAAATCATTTGGAGAAGGAAAAGACTAAAATGAGACAATGTCTTCTAAGTCATCTGCAGGAAGAAAAAAAGGAATCAGTAAGTAAAGATTATAACTCATGTTCTGTCTCCAAAATCCCAGCCCTTCTGCTCTCAATTCCACCTTCGCAGAAGCAAGGACACTAAATCCTCACCGTGGTTGCGCACAGCTCTGCACTGGCATGCCACGGCCAGCACACACGCGCAGGTCCCAGAGCGCCGTTTCCTTGGGAACACAGGACACACCTCTCGTCTGACTCCCATGGACGCTGAGTTTTATCCTCGCTCAAATATCACTTTCTGGCTTATTTCAGGTGATGTTTTTCAGTTTATGAAAGCATGTTTTCCCAGCTTTCATAATGGATGAGTTACCATTCTTGCTGCATGCAGCTGAAAGAAATACGATGCTGAAGAGAAAAGGCCATGGTTAGAAGTAGTAAGAGAAGTGGAAAGGACATTATCACCTTAGGGATATATTTAAAAGCCCTCAGCTTCTAGTTTTCAATGAACAGATCCACAGTTCAATTTTCAACCTACTTTTTCTTTCCCCAGAAGATCAAGCTGAGTAATTTGAAGTCTCCAAAATGTGTCTCTACTGAGGAGTATAGCCTTCCTCACTCAGGACCGTGGCATGTCCTTTCCCCACTGAGGTGTGACCCCCTGAATTGGGTCTTGTCCTGCTTTGTTCTCAGCACAGATGTGCATCATGCCTCCCTGAGTCGTCTTCTCTCACTTCCAGTCTATTTGGTTACCTTTCCGATTTTCATCCACACAGCACCTAACACAGTCAATAATCTTAGTACTTGTTCACTTACTAATTGTACATGTTCTCCAGAAGAATGTAAGCTTCATGAGATAAAGGGCCCTGCCTGTGTTATTCACTGTAGTATAACTAACAAATTGTTACAGTGCCTTGTATGGATGAGAACCAGGGAAAACATATTTGAAGTGTCTAACTGGTTTTCCTTCACCTATTAAGACACTTCAGAGTGAAACATTTGATGCTGTTCTTCTTTTACTTCTTATTCTGTAAGACTCAATATAAAATGGTTACATTATAACCTGTAAGTTACTGTGGTACTTTTATATCATTATTTACAAGTTACAGTTACATCATGATCTACAAGCCACAATAAATTCCCTTACACTGTCTCATGTAGTGCATGTAAAAAGCCTGAGCACTCTAATCACCTTCCTTACACAGATGTTAGAACTGAGGCTCGGGGTGCTGAAGAGAATGCAGCTGGAGAAAAACATGGACCTCACAAAAGCAGACAATGGAACCACACATGGACTCCTTGCCCCTGGAGCAGAGTATGGCTTCTTACCAGCATTCCTGTGGAAATGTTGCTGAAATAGTAACCATGCACAAGGATGATATATAGGGTAGGTTTCTAGAAAGAGAAACCAAACAGAATGATTGTTCCTCAGTCGTTAGATGCAGAGTACCAAGAGGAAGAGCTACCCAGAAAAGAATAAAGATTTAAAAATACACCCAGTAGAAAACTTCCACAGAGATGAAATAGACACACTTTTTATTATATACAACTGTAAGCCCTGAACATTATATATAAAACAAATATAAGAAGACTCCGAAAAATGTATAGAAGATTCCCCAGATTGGCTAGGGAATCTCAGGATCAAGATAAGACAAAATGGAGAGTTTCAGTTTGCTTTTTACTTCATGTTTCCCACACTTAGATCTGAAGAAACTAGCAAACTGAAAATGGTGAAGAAAAGAAAAAAAAAGTCCCCCAAAGCTTGCTCTCTACCCAAAGAAGCAAGAAAGGAAAACCCTAGGCATCCAGAAAACTGTCTGACAATAACCACCATGAGGTGTCCCTCCCCATGCCCACTGAGGGGACATTGGTGGAGGCCGTGTGGAAGGTCAGGACCATCACAACCATCCAGAAGTAATGAGGCCATCCCCATAGCAGTTTTTAGCAGAGGTCACATGGGGGGCAACAACACACCCCCACTCTTGAGCCAGGAGGGCATCGTGGACGCCTGGAGGAGAGCCAGCCAGGACAACTACCCTTTCCCAGTGGTGACCATCAGCTTACAATCCCTTAGTGACTGACTGAGGACAGGTGCAGAATGAAGGCTTTTATTCCTACCTAAGAATAATTAGGCACTACTCCTTTCTGTTCATGTGAGAGTAGCTTCAAGAAAGAAGCTATTTGAAATAGAAAATGCAAATAAGATCCAGAATCTCATAGCATAATATCCAAAATGTTTAGATTTCAATAAACATCACTCTTCATTGCAAGACCTAGGGGAGTCTCAAAATGAACGTAAAAGGACAATGAAATGATAACAGCACAGAAAAAGCAGACACATCATCATAATCTGACAATGATTTAAAACAATCCTCATGTCATTACTTTAATGAACGATGATGGACAAGCTCAAAGCAAGTGAAAGCAATGCATGCCCTCAACAAGTGATGCACAGTCCAACACAGAAATGGACGTCATGAGGAGGTGCAAAGAGGGATCCAATCAAAATCTGAGAATCAATATACATAAAACCAAAGTTATAATTTTTTTGAAAAACCTTGGAGTTTGAGAATATAACAATAGAAATTACCTAATCTGAACAACAACAAATAGACTAAAAAAAACCTAGAACTTGAGAGGTTATGATAAAAGATCTAACATTAGTGACCTTGGACTCTCACAAGGAGAAAAGGAAGAGGATGGGGATGAAAGGTTTTGAAAGAAAGAGTGGCTGAAAACTTCTAAATCTGACAAAACATAGAAACTTACAGCCTTAAGAAGCTCAGCTACCTCTAAAGGACAAAGCCAAAGAAATTCACACCAAGATATTTTTGCTAAATATAGGCAATTCACACTAAGACATTGTAGTTCTGAAAACTAAGATGAAGGAAAACAAACTTGAAAGCAGCCAAAAATAATGCTGCATTATCTGTAAGGGGAAACAATTTGAATGAGAGCAGGTTTCTCATTAAAAAGTCATGGATGCCAGACACAAGAACTGTTAACCTAGATTCCTAGTATTTAGCAAAAACATCCTTCAGGAATGAAGGAGAAATCGAGGCATTTTAAGATTAAATAAAACAAATTTTGGCTAAAAGAAGTTCCCTAAACAGAAAGGAAATGATAAATGAAGAAATTTTGGAAAAACAAAATGTTGGCTAAAAAGTTTCTAAATAAGGAAAATGATAAATGAAGGAAACTTGGAACACGAGGAAGGAAGAAAACTCACGCATGCAAAAATATGAGCCAATACAATAGACTCTTTCCCTTTCTGAGTTCTCTAAATTACGTTTGGGAGAGGGAGCAAAAACTGCGACACTGCCCAACGTGGCTGTAAATGTAGGTCAAGGAAATGTTAAATTCAATTACACGATAAGTGGGGCAGAGATACAAACAGAGGCAAGATTTCCACACTTAAGCTGGTTAAAATAAGGTCATAGTAGTTTGTAAAAGGTCATGTATATATAATATAACACATAAAGTGACCTCTAAAAACACTATAAAAAGATACATTAAAAGCAACACAGATAAACCAAAATTAAATTATACAAAACCTTTAAGTAACTCAAGAAGGCAGAAGAAATTTAATAATAAAAAACAGAAAACAAAATATAAAATGGCAGGTTTATGCTGTAATGTATCAATAATTATATGAAATGTATAGAGTTGATAGCAATTAAAATACAAAAATTGACAGAGTAGATTAAAAGCATACCTCACATATATGCCGTCTACAAGAAATTCACTTCAAAATATAAAAATGTAGTCAGATTGAAAGTAAAAAAATGAAGAAAACCACACACAATCTTTAATCACAAGAAACTAGGAGTGGCTATGTTAATATCAGATAAAATTATAGACTTCAGAGCAAATTATTAGACACAAAGAGGCACATGACATCATGATAAAAGGGTCAATTCAAAAAGACTGAAAATTTCTAAATATCCCAAATATGTATAAACTAACCAACAGCCACAAAATGTGTAGCAAAAGCTGATGAAGTTGAAGGAATGAGAAGACATATCTGTCATAAAAGTTGGAGGCTTCCATTGTCCTCTTTTAGTCATTGATTAGTTAGACAGATAATCAATAAGAATATAGAAAAACTCAATAAAACCATCAGTCAAGGACTGAATAGTACTGAATCAGTGTTTATAAACTACTTCTCCAAAGAACAGAAGTATTCACATTCTTTTTAAGTTCTCAGAAAACATGTTCCAAAATAGACCATAGGTCTTGGGCCATATGAGGAACCTGCACAAATTCAAAGTGATTAAAATCTTATGGACTAAGTTCTGCCACAGTGAAATCAAATTGGAAATTGGAAACATAACAAAAATATCTCCAAATATTTACAAATTAACCATATTTCAAAATAACACAGGTTAAAAGAAGATATCTCAAGGAAAATTAGATACACATTGAATGTAAAAAAAAAAAACATATTAAAATTTAGAGACACAACTAAAGCAGTTCCAAAGGAAAATTTATAGCACTAAATGTGTACATTAGAAAAGATGAACCCTACCTGCTGTGGCTCAGTGGATTGAGTACCAGCCTGCAAACCAAAGGGTTGCCAGTTTGACTCCCACTCAGGGCACATGCCTGGGTTGCAGGCCAGGTCCCCAGTAGGGGGCACTGGAGCAACAACCACACATTGATGTTTCTCTCCCTCTCTTTCTCCCTCTCTTTCCCTCTCTATAAATAAATAAATAAATAAAATCTTTTTTTAAAGATCCTATGTAAAAGAAAGAGAAATAAGCATTAACAAAACTCAGTTATTATGTCTATAAATACTCTCAGAAAAATAAGAATTTTAAAAAAATTTTATCAAAGTATTTTCTTGATTATGCTATTAGAGTTTTCCCAATTTCCTCTCCTTATCCCCCCTCCACCCTGCATCCCCAGCTCTCCAACATCCCCCCCTTAGTTCATGTTCATGGGTTGTACATATAAGTTTTTTTACTTCTCTGTTCCCTATCCCATTTTTTATCTCTTCCCATCCATTTTATGCCTACTAATTATGCTTCTTCTTCCCTGTATAGCCCCCCATTTCTCCCTTCCCACTCCCCATTGAAATCCCTCCATGTGATGTCCATTTCTCTGATTGTGTTCCTGTTCTAGTTGTTGGCTTAGTTTTTGTTTTCATTGTTTTTCTTTTCTTTTAAGTTCAGTTGTTGATAGTTGTAAGTTTGTTGTCATTTTATCATTCATTTTTTTATCTTCTTTTCCTTAGATAAGTACTTTTAACATTTCATATAATAATGGCTTGGTGATGATGGACTCCTTTTAACTTGACCTTATCTGGGAAGCAGTTTATCCACCCTTCCATTCTAAATGAAAGCTTTGCTGGATAGAGTAATCTTGGATGTAGGTCCTTGCCTTTCATGAATTCAAATACTTCTTTCCAGCCCCTTCTTGCCTGCAAAGTCTCTTTTGAGAAATCAGATGAACCTTTATGGGAACTCCTTTGTAGGTAACTCTCTCCTTTTCTCTTGCTGCTTTTAAGATTCTCTCCTTATCTTCAATCTTGGGTAACTTAGTGATGATGCCTTGGTGTGTTCCTCTTTAGGTCCAACTTCTTTGGGACTCTCTGGGCTTCCTGGACTTCCTAGAAGTCTATTTCCTTTACCAGATTAGGAAAGTTTTCCTTCATTATTTGTTCAAATAAGTTTTCAGTTTCTTGCTGTTGTTCTTCTCCTTCTGGCACCCCTCTAATTCAGATATTGGAACATTTAAGGTTGTCTCAGAGGTTCATAAGTCTCTCTTCACTTTTTTGAATTCCTATTTCTTAATTTTGTTCCAATTGGATGTTTATTTTTCCCTTTTGTTCCAAATCATTGCTTTGAGTCCTGGTTTCCTTCCTGTCACTGTTGGTTCCCTGAATATTTTGCTTTATTTCATTTTGGGTATCTTTAATTTGTTTTTCACTTTTTGACCAAGCTCAATCAGTTCTGTGAGCATTTTGATTAGCAGGGCTTTAATTTCTCCATCAGATAGATTGGTTATATCCTCATCACTTAACTCTCTTTCTGAAGTTTTGCTGTGTTCTTTCATTTGGGCCATATTTCTTTGTCTTGGTGCATCTGATAAGTTGTAATGGGGTGGCACCTTAGGTAATACCCTGGGCAGGGCAACCCTCCTTGCTGCACTGTAGGGGAGGGGCCAGAGAGGGAACACTGCAGCTCACCTGCTTGTCTCTAGCTCACTTTCCAATGAACTCATGTGTGAGACTGGGAGTTTCTTCCACTGTGGCAACTGCTGTAGTCCATAGTCAACTCTGAGTCTCAGTTTTGCCTTAAGCTGGCCATGCTCACATGGTCTGCTACCTTGTCACGGTTTTTCTCAGCTGGCCCCACCTATGCCGTAGGTTCTTACAGGTCTGGTTGTTCTGATTGATTTTTTCTTTAATTCTTTGTTTGTCAGAGTTCCAAGGAGTTTGACATTTTTGATGCTTCTGGTTGTTTATTGATTTTAGATTGGTTGTTATTCTCCTTTTGGTTGTGTGAGGAAGCAAAAGGTTTTCTACCTATGCCACCATCTTGGCTGGAACTTTTTACTATATAGAAAAATAAGAATTTAAAGGAAATATCTTCAACTTGACATGGAACATTTTTAAAAAGTCAAAATTATTCTCAATGGTAAAAACCATGGTTTTCTCACTCAGATCAATCACAAGGCAATGAAGTTCACTTTCACCATTTTAGTCAATATAGTTCTAGAACTTCTATTCATCACAATCAAGCAAGAAAATGAAATAAAAAATAAAGATTAGAAATATAAGTAATAATTAAATGGTCTTTATTTCTAAATGACATGGTTGTCTATGTAGAAAATCCAGGTAACTGTCTTTTTTTCTCTTGCTGCTTCTAGGATTCTCTCTTTCATTTTAATCTTGGGTAATGTAATTATGATGTGCTTTGGTGTGTTCTTCCTTGGGTCCAACTTCTTTGGGACTCTCTGAGCTTCCTGGACTTCCTGAAAGTCTATTTCCCTTGCTATATTGGGGAAGTTCTTCTTTATTATTTGTTCAAATAAGTTTTCAGTTTCTTGCTGTTGTTCTTCTCCTTCTCGTACCCCAATAATTTGGATGTTGGAACGTTTAAAGATGTCCTGGAGATTCCTAAGCCTTTCCTTATTTTTTTGAATTCTTATTTTTTCATTCTTTTCTGATTGTATACTTTTTTCTTCCTTCTGGTCCACTCCATTGATGTGAGACCCAGGTTTCCTTCCATCACTATTAGTTCCCTGTGCATTTTTCTTCATTTCACTTATTGCAGCCTTCATTTTTTTCATCTAATTTGTGACCAAAATCAACCAATTCTGTGAGTATCCTGATCACCACTGCTTTGAACTGTGCATCTGATAGGTTGCTATCTCTCAGTCACTTAAAAGGATCAGTTCTGGGGCTTTCACTTCTTGTGTTTGAGCCATCTTTTTTTTTTTTTTTTTTTTTTTTTTTTTTTTTTTTTTTTTTTTTTTTTTTTGACCACTTTTTTTTTTTTTTTTTTTTTTTTTTTGGTCTGATCACACCTGTAACGTACGAGGGGTGGAGCCTTAGGTGTTCACCAGGGCAGGGCACCCCAGTAGCTGGGTTGTGATGCTGTATGTGGGGGTGGGGTCCAACGGTGAACAATGGCGCTTGCTCCACTCATCGTGGACTTCAGTCCCTTCTGCCACTTCTCCCAAGCTAACTGGACCTTTCTGGTGCTGATTCCTGTGTGGGTGGGCTTGTGCCCCCTGTGGGTCTTTCCAATGACCTCTCCTGTGAGTCTCAGAGTCTCACTCTGTGCCTCAACCCCCCACAGGTGTTTTTGATCAGTGCCCCAAGGCTCTATTTCCCAGCGCTGGGATCCTGGGTTGCGCGCAGTGCCTTGCTTCACAATCACCACCTCACTGGGTCTGCCAGTTGCCACCCTTTGACCGGGGTTTGCCAGCCACTGCTTGCATGCCCAGGGTTCGCCAGCTGCATTCTTATGTGCCTGATCCCAATGCTCTTTGTGCCACGTGATCCCTCTCCTCCTGGGTGCCCAACTCCACCCCTCCTACCAGTCTAGATGAACATGTCTATTTTAACTCCTTCGTTGTCTGACTTCCATACAGTTCAGTTTTCTGTCAGTTCTGGTTGTTATTCTATTCTAAATTGTTGTTGTCCCTATCTTGGTTGTGGGAGGAGGCACAGTGTGTCTACCTATGCCTCTATCTTGGCCGGAAGTCTCTCTCGTCACTTTTAATATTCTCTCTTTGTCTTTAATGTTTGGCATTTTAATTACAGCCACTCTACATACCTCATCCACCTCCTGTGAGCATACTCACACAGCATTTGTCCCTTTGTATGCAGCTCATTTCACTTAGCATGATGTTTTCAAGGTTCACCCATGTTGCTTCATGGAGCAAAATTGAGTTTATTTTTATTAAGATTAATAATGTTTTTGTGTGTACATACTACATTTTGTTTATCCATCATTTGTCAATGAATGTTTCGGTTGCTACTACCTTTTCACTATTGTGAATGATGTTGCCATGAACATTGGTGCACAAATATGTGTTCAAGCTTCTGCTATTGATTCTTTTGGTGACTATACCCAAGAGCGAGATTACTGGATCATATGGCAATTCTATGGTTACTTTTTGGGGGAGTTGTCATACTATTTTCCACAGTGGTTATATCAGTGGTTTACAATCTTGCCAGCAATGCTCAAGGATTCCAAATTCTTCACATCCTCATTGACACTTATTTTTATGTTTTTGATATTTATTTTATTAATAATAGCCATTCTAGATATTCTAGTACCCAGGGCCCCCATTCCACTCCATCCTAGAGCCAGCAGGGTTATGGGGACCAGCAGAATTGCTGTGTATATGGGGGAGTTGATGAGCTGGGCCTGGACCAAGCTGGTCTTAAGTCAAAGACACCTCAAGGATTACAGGATATTGGTGTCAACGGAGAGAAATGAAAACTGAACTGGGACAGCACTCAGTGTCAACACTGCTGCAACAGACTCAGGGAGGAGAAAGAAAAAAATAAAACAACAGAGCTCCAAAAAAGCTGGGCAACAGGGTCCAAGGTGCTGGGCAACCAGGGTCCAGCCCATGGTTTCAGTGCTGAGAAAAGAAGTCCCAGTACCTTCTGACTATAAAAACCAGCAGAGATTGTGGCTGAGTGAGACAGAGGATTTTTGAAGTCCCAGGCATTCCTCTTAAAGGGCCCACACACAGACTTACTATGACTCACTCATTCTGAGCTCCAGCACTGGGGCAGCAGCCCAAAAGGCACTGGGGATGCACAGGGAGAGACTAAATTGTCTGGTTCAGAAGGATGGAGAGGTAGCTTTTTTCTAGACAGAGGTTGTAGCAGAGGCCGTTCTTTTTTTTTTTTTTTTTTTTTTGCTGAGCCACCCTGCCTCCAACATACACACAATCAGAAAGCCAGGTCCATATCTGAGTCCTGGTCCCCCTAGCTCACACAGCCTCACCCTGGTGATTCCCTGGGACCCTGCCCCACCAAACTTTTGGACCTATCCAAATGCATTGGATAGCCCTTTCCAATGCATTTTCCATACAAACAGCCTCTCTTGGCTCAGGCTTTGGACTTTTTTAAAATTTCACAAACAAATAGCATCTGTCCTTGGTGTGCTCCATACCTCTTACTAAGTAGCCCCAGGACTGACACTAGTGGCAGCCAGCCTCAGTTTGCAGCTTGTCCTCTCCTGGGCACCTCCAACAACAGTGCCAATAGCAGCCATCCTGCAGATCACCCTGTAGCAGATCACCCTGTAGCTCAAGGCAGGTAGTCCTGGGCAGGGCACAGGTGGCAACTGACTTTAGCCTGCACCTCCAACAGGCCCCAGAGCCAATGCACTTGATAGACAGCTTTAGACCACATTGAAGCATAACCACCAAACCACCTCCACAAGTGACACACTGAAGGGGAAGACTTGGAGAGCACCAAAGCCCACTGAAGTATGTCCTGCTCTGTAGGCTTGGTCCTTGCACAGCAGTTTCTCCACTGTAGTTGCAGTCAGTCCTCAAAACTTACCGGCCTGGGGCCTCCATACCTCCCAATGTCGTGTCAACAGGAATCAAGGCTTAACTACAGCAACAGGTGCACACAGCTCACACAGGGAGCACACATGGAATGCCCAGTTCAGGTGACCAGAGAGGCTGTGGCACTGGGCCCTACAGAAGACCTACTACACAAGGCTACCCTGCAAAGCCAGGGAAATGTACCTCTCTACCTAACACATAGAAACAAACACAGGGAAGCTGTGAAAATGAGGAGACAACAAACAGGTTCTGACAGAACTAGAGAAATTTAGAGACAAAGAACTAAAGGAAATGGAGGCAAGCAAATTACCAGATACAGTGTTTAATTAATAGTTATAATGATGCTCAAGGAACTTAGTAAAAATGTCAACAGCATAAAAAAAAAGACATGAAAAACATAAAAAGGAACCAGTCAGAAGTGGAGAATACAGTGACTGAAATAAAGAATACATTATAGGCTATCAACAATAATAAAGGTGAAGCAGAGGATCAAATTAGTGATTTGGAAGATAAGAAAGCCAAAACCACCCAATCAGAACAGCAAAAAGATGAAAGAATCTAAAAAAATTAGGATAGTGTAAGGAATTTCTGGGACAACATTAAGCACACCAATATTTTCATCATAAGGGTGCCGGGGGGGGGGGGAGAGAGAGAAAGAGGAAGAAATTGAAATCCTATGTGAAAAATAATAACAGAAAACTTTTCTAATTTGGTTAAGAAAATAGACATATAGGTTCAGGAAGTGCAGAGAGTCCCAAATAAGATACTCCAAAGAGGTTTAAACCAAGATACATCGTAATTACAATGGCAACGGTTAACTACAAAGAGAGAATCTTGAAAACAGCAAGAGAAAAGCAGTTAGTCACCTGCAAGGGAACCCCCATAAGACTGCCACCTGATTTCTCAACAGAAACATTGCAGTCTAGAAAGGACTGGCATGAAATATTCAAAGTGATAAAAAACAAGGACCTACAACCAATACTATTGTACCCAGCAAGACTATCATTTAGAATCAAAGGACAGATAAAGAATTTCTCAGGCAAGACAAAGCTGAAGAATTTCATCACCATCAAACCAGCATTATAAGAAATGTTAAAGGATTTTCTTTAAGAAGAAAAAATGTCAAAAATTTAAATAATAATATGACAATAAATGTATATCTATTAATAATTACTTTAAATGCAAATGAATTAAATGTTTCAATAAAAAGTCGTATGGTGACTGAATGGATAAGAAAACAAGACCCTTACACGTGCTGCCTACAAGAGACTCACTTCAGATCAAAAGACACACACAGATTGAAATTAAAGGAATGGAAAAGATAATTCACACACACACACACACACACACACACACAAACTGGGGTAGCAATACTGACATCAGACAAAATAGACTTTAAAGTAAAGGCTATAATAAGAGGCAAAGAAGGACCCAGCAATTCCACTTCTGGGTATTTGTCTGAAAAAAAAAAAAACCCAAAACACTAAATTGAAAAGACACAAATATATATATGTACACTGTAGCATTATGTCATAGCTAAGCTATGAAAGCAACTAAGTGTCCATCGATAGGTGAATGGATAAAGAAGTGGTGCATAGATGCCATAGAATATGACTCAGCTATAAAAAAAAATATTGTTTTTCATCTGCAACATGGATGGACCTAAAGGGTATTATAGGTAAAGTAAGTCAGAAAGAAAAACACATAAGTCAGATGATTTCACTTATATCTGGAATCTAAACACACACATGCATGCACACACACACATATACACTAAACAAAGAAGCAGAACAGAAACAGACTCATAGATACTGAAAAACATTTTGATGGCTGCCAGTTGGTAGGGGTTGAAGGATAAGGAGAAAAAGGTGAAGGGGTTTAGAAGTATAAATTGGTAGTTACGGGGACTTGCGGCCAAGATGGAGGCATAGGTAGTCGCACTGTGCCTCCTCACGCAACCAAAACTAAGGACAACAAAAATTGAGAAACAAAAAACAACCAGAACAGAGAGAAATGAACTGAATGGAAGTCTGACAACCATACATCCAGACCGGTAAGGAGGGGCGGAGTCGGAGACCTACCGAGAGGGGTCAACGGTCCTGGCAGGAAAAAGCGGTGACTGGCGGACATGGGCATGCAGGGTGTAGACAGCAGCTGGCGGACCCAAGAAGCACAGGGGCAGCTGACAGACTGGTGGCAGACCCTGGGCTCAGGAGGCAACGAGCAGACCCAGTGAGGGGTGCAAGGCAGTTGACTGGCCGCAGCCACACATTCCCGTGCAAACTAAGTGAAAACGGGCAGCGACACAGACCTTGTAACCCACGGACCCAGCGCCGGGAAACAAAGCCTAAGAGCACCGACTGAAAACACCTGTGGGAGTTGAGGCCGGGAGATTCTCTCAGCCTCACAGGAGGCTCCTTGGGGAAACCCACAGAGTCTGAGAAAGTACACAAGCCCGCCTGCCTGGGAGCCAGCACCAGAAGGGCCCAATCTGCTTGTGGGATGCAGCAGAGGGGACTGAAGTCCTAGAGAGAGAGGAGCAGGCACCTTTGTTCCCTCTCAGACCCTGCCCCCACATACAACATCACAACCCAGCAAATGGGGTGCCCTGCCCTGTTGAACACCTAAGGCTCCGCAGCCCATACATAACAGCTGCAACCAAACCAAAGGAAAATTTAAAAAAAGATGGCTCAAACAGAATTGAAATCCCCAGAGCCAATTTTTTTAAGCGACTGAGAGATAGCCAACCTATCAGATGCAGAGTTCAAAACACTGGTGATCAGGATGCTCACAGAATTGGTTGAATTTGGTCATAACTTAGGTGAACAAATGCAGGTTATGACAAGAGAAATGAAGGAAAACACACAGGGAACCAATAGTGAGAGGAAGAAAACTGGGACTCAAATCAATGGAGTGGACCAGAAGGAAGAAAGAAACATCCAACAGGAAAAGAATGAAGAAACAAGAGTTCAAAAAAATGAGAAGAGGCTTAGGGACCTCCAGGACATCTTTAAACGTTCTAACATCCGAATTATAGGGGTACCAGAAGGGGAAGAGGAAAAACAACAAGTGGAAAAGTTATTTGAACAAATAATAAAGGAGAACTTCCCCAATCTGGCAAGGGAAATAGACTTCCAGGAAGTCCAGGAAGCTCAGAGAGTCCCAAAGAGGTTGGACCCAAGGAGGAACACACCAAGGCACATCATAATTACATTACCCAAGATTAAAATGAAGGAGAGAATTCTAGAAGCAGCAAGAGATAAGGGGACAGTCACCTACAAAGGAGTTCCCTTCAGACTGTCAGCTGATTTCTCAAAAGAGACCTTGAGGGCAAGAAGGGGCTGGAAGGAAGTATTCCAAGTCATGAAAGGCAAGGACCTACATCCAAGATTGCTCTATCCAGCAAACCTTTCATTTAGAATGGAAGGGCAGATAAAGTGCTTCTCAGATAAGGCCAAGTTAAAGGAGTTCATCATCACCAAGCCCTTATTATATGAAATGTTAAAGAGACTTACCTAAGAAAATGAAGATTAAAAATATGAACAGTAAAAAAAGACATCAAACTCACAGTTAGTAACAACCGTACCTAAAACAAAAGCAAACTAAGCAAACAACTAGTACAGGAACAGAACCACAGAAATGGAGATCACATGGAGGGTTAGCAACAGGGAAGTGGGAGGAGGAGAGAGGGGGAAAGATATAGAGAATAAGTAGCATAGACAATAGGTGGAAAATAGACAGGGGGAGGGCAAGAATAGTATGGGAAATGTAGAAGCTAAAGAATTTATGACACATGGACATGAACTAAAGGGGGGAATGTGGGTGGGAAGGGGTGGGCAGGGTGGAGGGGAGTGAAGGGGGAAAATGGAACAACTGTAATAGCATAATTAATAAAATAAAAAAGGAATTTAAAAATAAATAAAACAACCATGGGACATTTATACAATGGAATACTACTCAGCTATAAAAAAGAAAATTTTATCCTTTGCAAGAGCATAGATGAACCTGGAGAACATTATGCTAAATGAAATAAACCAGTCAGAAAAAGACGAATACTATATGATTTCACTGAACGTGTGGAATCTAATGAACAAACTGAACTGACAAGCAAAATAGAGACAGACTCTTAGGCTGACAGCTCAGGGGGCAGGCAGGGTCAGGGATTTGAGGGATCAAGCAAAAAAAAAGAACAAGGACTCATGGACGCAGACAACATATTGTGATTGCAGGAGGTTGAGGGGTGGAGGCAGAAGTGGTTATAAGGGGGTAGGGGGATAAATGGCAATGGGAAAAATACAATAAAAACAATCTTAAATATATAAAGTGAAAAATAAATATTTAAAAAAATTGGTAGTTACAGAACAGTACAGAATCAGGAATACAGCCAATAATATTGTCATTACTATGTGTGGTGTCAGATGGGTACTAGATTTATCAGGGTGACCACTTTGTAAGTTATATAAATGTCTAATCACTGGGTTATATACCTAAAACTAATATATTATTGTATGTCAGCTATAATTTAATTTTTTTTTTAATTTCTGGCTGGGTGGCTCAGTTGGTTGGAGCATCATTCCATACACCAAAATCTTGTGGTTCAATTCCTGGTCAGGACACATACCCAGGATGCAGATTCTATTCTTGTTCAGGGCCTGTTTGGGAAGCTATCAATTGATGTTTCTCTCTCATATTAATGAATTTTTTTCTCTCTCTCTTTCCATTAAATCAATAAAAACATATACTTGGGTGAGGATTAAACCAAACAAACAAATGAGAATTATATAAAAAGAGACCACCTACCTGCTCACAGCCTGAGGCCCAGTGAATTCTTTCACCTGCAGTAAAAGGCTTTGCCGAGAAGATGTTTACTCATTCACCCAACCAGAATTCATAAAATGCCCAGAGAGAGACTAGCCTGAGAGCCTGGCCGATGACAGCTGCCTGCATGAGGGGAGGGGGTGCTGTGCTCCTGGATGCAGCTGGCCCAGTGGACCCCAGCCTTGTGGGGCTGGTAGTGAAGGCAGTGGGCCTGGGGGATGTGTGCTGGGCTGTTGAGAGCCCTTTCCGGGAACTCAGGCATCTGCGAGGACCCCAGCAGTGGGGCAGGTGCCCAGGCCTTCCTGACCCCATAGTCACCAGTCACCAGCACCTCTGCTGCAGCCTGGTTGGGGTCCTAATGACATGCAGCCCAAAGAGAAGATGAGCCCTTCCCAGGCCCAGCCTTGCCAACTCTCACAAATTGCCGTTTTGCAAAGAAATGGAAACATAAAACACATTTTTTTCTACATAAGAGGAGGAGGAAGTAAAAAATAAAAAGAAAAGCAATACATAATTAGGGCATCACTGATATTCCTTCTAAGCTAATGAGTAAATAAACCCTTGACAATTTCCCCCAACTGCTGTTGACAGGATAATTAGACTCTAATATCTTAATGTTAATGCTGTGGATGCATTTGGCTGTTGTTAATGAGATGGAAACATGCATTGCGCAACTGAAGTTTATTTGATGCAGAGCAGCTAAACTGTATTGGCTGAAAGGTCAGTTTTGTTTTTATTTTTATTGGTATATTGCCCTATAGACAAAGGAAATAAATTTGGGGAGGACTTATTTTGCTGTTATTTGGTTTGCTTTTATTTTTTAATCTTCCTCCCCCCCTGTTTTTTCAATTGTCTGTGGGGAAGGAAGAATGAATCTGATACTTCCAGGGGGGCAGGAAGGAGGGCAGTGAGTGGGACTGAGCTCTGGCTGCTGGAAGCTTCTCTCACCAGCCTAATGTGCTGTCACACTTCTTACCAACCAAAGTGACTAATTCTCAGCTGTGCCCCTGAGAGCAGGAGGAACTGGACCTTGGAGAGACTGTCTACCTGAAAAGGAGTATGGCTTTGAGTGGGAGTGGCGAGAGAGGACAGTGACAGCAGCAAGCACAGTGACAGTGACAGTGACAGTGACAGCAGCAAGCTCCCTTTGAGAGCAGCCTGGGCCCAGCCGGGGAGCCGAGGAAGGGCCATGGGGGTGTCCAATGCCCCCACCTCTCCAGGCATCCAGTAGCATGGGGTCTAGGATCAGAAGAGGGGTTGGGAGAGAGAGTTCCAACCTCAGGGGCAGGAATCAAAGTTTGTGTCCTCAGCCTGGGGGACCCTTCTGACTCCTGGCATCCTAGTCTGCAAAGTAGACAAAGGCTTTGACCTTACTTGGTGAGAAGCTGAAATAATTCCTGTTCATGGGTTACGATGATAGATGTCAGTGTTGTGTGATGGTGGGGAGGGGGGTACTTTTTGGAAAGCAGACTTGCCACTGCTGAGTGAGGGGGCTCTGAGCCCAGGCCTTCATCGGGACTCAGCTAACAGGAGAGGTGCCCTGTCTGCTCCGTGGTCCCTGCCAGAAAAGGCGATCTCAGAGCCTGGGGCTGGGTATCTCTCCCCACAAAGTTCCTGCGTACTGTCACCTAAGCTCCAGAATGGAGAGAGGGACAGTGAGGATGTGCTTTAGCCCTGAGCTGGCCCAATACCAGAGTAGAGCACCTCACCCATCCCCTCATGTTTCTCCTTCACACGAGCACCACCTCACAATACTTGTGACACGCCAAGCTAGTCCTCAACACCTGCTGAGGGTCCTACAATTCAGCTCAATGCTGACACTATCTGCCTGTAGTTCAGATTAAGGGCTCTGTCCCACAAGCCTACCACCAATAGGAAGTCCAGCCTGTCACCTGGAAAATCAGCTATAAACAGGAGGTTCTCATGACTGACTCCCTCCAAGATTCAGTGAATATCCTAAAGTGGTTTACAGAACTCAGGAAAACAGCTCCTTCCTGTTTGCCAGTCTATCATAAAAGACTGTGGGAAAGGATACAGACAGGCAGCCACATAGGAGATACACAGGGCCGGTCAGGAGGGTGCCCTGTGCAGGGGCTTCTGTCCCGTGGAGTTGGGTTGAGTCACTCCCCTGGCCGTGGATGTGCTCACCAACCTGGAAGTGTTCCAAACCCCACACTGTAGGGGTCTTCATGGAAGCTGCATCCCATGAATGTGGAAAATTATTAACTCCACGTCCAGCCTCTCTTCTCACTCTGGAGGATGAGGGGTGGGGCTGAAGAGTCCGAACTTCTCATCCTGTTTTCCAGTGATCAGCCCCCTCCAGGAGCCACCCAGGAGCCCACCCAGAGTCCCCTCCTTGGAACAAAATACACTGTCCCCACCTAGGAAAGGCCGAGGGGGCTGGGAACACTGTACTGAGAACAAGGCAGAGGCCCCTATGTCTTCCATCACTGTGTATCACCCAGTGCCCGCCTCTGCCCACACAGCTCTCAGACCCCTTGCCCTGCCCATGTTCGACTGGACGTTCACAGCACAGAGCCTCCCTAGAAGGAGCCTTCACTGAGTTGCTGTCCCCAGAGGGTCCCTGGGCAGACCCAGGAGGAGAGTAGGTCCAGGCCTTTCCCAGACATGCTGTCCTCTCCAGCTAGGGGCCAGGACCCTTAACTTTGGCCATACCCAAATGCCCAGCAAACTGCTCAGACTCCTATTGCTCCTGAGCGGAACCCAGAATAGCCTCAGCATTTCAGAGTAGCCCACTGTGACATTGCTCCAGATACATGGTGGCCTGTTCCACTGAGTTATACAAGACTGGTGAGGAGTAAAATACCAGTGCATGTGCTTGAAATATTTTAATGTAACTTTGTACTGACATGTCACAAATATAGCTGAAAGCACACAAATCATAAGCACACAGAATTTTTGCAAACAGAGCCCAGATCAAGAAGGAGAGCGTTCCCATGGTTCCAGAGGGTTCCCTTGTGCCCCAAATAAGCTCTCCCAGGGTAGCTGCATTTCTGAATTCCAACAGCACAGTTGGCATTCATGGTGTTCAGATTTTTATATATGTGAAATTATATGTCATGAACTGTTTTTCAGGAAAAATGCACACGCAGGGAATACACAAATCTTAACTGTGTGCTTCAATGATTGTGAACAAATGCAAACACATGCAACCCCCAGCTGCGCTGAGATATAAAATACCTCTCACCACAGAAAGTTCTCTAGTGCCCTCCCAGGCAAGCACTTTTTCACCTGTCTAACCCCATGTGTTCATCTTCTGTGGTCCATACCTTCATATTCATGAAATCACATGGTTTGCATTTTTTGAATGGCTCCTTTTAATCAGCATGTCTTATGTGTGATTCATTTATGTCATTACACATATATTTTAGTAGTTAGATTTTATGGTTAAATAGTTTTCCATTGTATGTCTATGCCACAATTTGTTGATTAATCAGTGGTGAATATCAGTGGTTTTCAATTTGGGAGCTGTATTATATTCTTAGTTATGCTATAACAAATCACCAAAAATTCGATGGCTTAAAACAACAGAAATGTATTCTCTCTTCAGAGTTCTGGGGGCTGGAAGTGTGAAATCTGGGTGTTGCAGGCCTCTCTTCCTCAAAAGGTTGTGAGGAAGGGTCCTGTCCTGTCTTCCTGTGGCTGGCAGTGGCCAGTGATCCTTGGTGTCCCCAGTTTGGGAATATTTCCTTCCAGTCTCTGCCTGGCATTCTCCCTGTGTCTGTCTCTCTGTCCTAATGGATTTAGAGCTCACCTTCATCCAGCATGACCTTGTTTTAACTTACTTAATTTTACTTCAAAGAACTTATTTCCAAAGAGGTTCCATTCTGAGGTTTGTGGGGGTAGCATTCAACCTAGTAAGAACTATTATAAACAAAGCGCTCTAAACGTTCTAGCACACGTCTTTTAGCAGACACATTTCTCCTGCTGCAATTGCTTGGTAACAAGGAGCATCAATGTTTACCATTATAAGAAACTATTTTTTTTTAGATTAATAGGGCCCGTTTGAGTGTGAGGGCCCTCCTAGCTCCCAGAAGACCATCTGCTCTCGCACCTCTGGCCTAGTTGTTTGGTGGTGAGTTGCTGTGGATGGGACGGGGGTGGGGGGTGCTTACCTTCTTTCCTATGCCCCTCCTGGGTCTAGTGCTCTCACTCACAGCCTGGGTGATGACCTCGGCCTTCTTGTCCTGCCCTCTGTCTGAGCCACTCTCCTGACCTCCACTGTGGGTCAGGTCTGCCATCTTCCAGCTGGAACACAGAGACACAGACACAGGGCTAAGTCCTGGGTGCAGAGCCAGCGGGTGGGCCAGTATGAGAGCAGTGTGCATAAGCACAACCCATGTGAGGGAGCTACAGATGATGGATACCAGGTCTCCTCAGGAGAAAGGAAAAGGAAAGGAAAATCTAGTTACCTAAAGAAGTGCACAGGTGGAGAAGAGGAAATCAGGATAGAGAAAGAGGTCCCTGGATTTTATTTTTATTAAAAAAAATTAAAATCACAGGCTTCTCACTTCATGAGTAGTGAATCTGTCTGCTGGTCCCAAACTCCTGACACACAGAGCCTGTTGCTCACTCCTCCCTGAACCCCACAAACCCTCAAAGCTGGTGGGTGCAACTTTGGCTCTTGTCACTTCCTGTTCTAAGCATCGTTATCAGAAGTCAGCTGCCCCCAAATACTTTGTCCTCATATCACAGTGGCATCGCAGTGGGCAGTGTCAACTCCCAGCCCTCAGCACCCCTTGGCAGCACACACAGTTTGAGCAGGGTCAGGGATGCCCGGGATGGGGGTGGAGAGCTGGGAGGGAACCATGAGTGGGCCTCACCCGGAGCAGAGCTGGAGAGCTGGCTGGGCTGGCCAGGGAGCCAGGGTGAACAAGGGATGGGTATAATGGCAGTGTTCCCTGTGTATGCTGGGATGACTGGACCCTGGAAGGAGGGTTTTGGAAGAAAGTGGCATATTTTTCTCTACACCTAACATCTCGAATGGGTCGTGGCTCCCCAGGAAATGTGTTGAACTAAGGTGTGACTCTCCTGCCAGCCTGGCCAGCCACGAGTAACCCCTGGGTGTGCCTGAGGGGACTGAAGTGTGGAGTGGAGGTAGCTCTCCATGGCTGCTTTCACACCTCCACACACCCTCAGAGGAGCCGTTGTCAGCTCAGCCTTCCTGAGACTGTGAGTTCAGCTACACTGCAGAGTCTGAGCAAACATGGAGAACTGAAGGCTCTGTGAGTACCGGGCTTCACAGATAAACACCACAGATTATAAATTTCTGGAGGATAGAGCCTGAGGCCAGGAACCTAGTTGCCACACTGAAGCACTTTTGATTGGATCACAGAGCTGTGCCTGTGTTGCAAGTAAGAAAGCTGTGTCCTCCCTTGGCCAGAGCCTCTGGGTGGGCCCGCAGCTTACAAAGGGGAGTCCAGACCCTGCTGCTGCTGCCCTGTGTCCCCCGCCCCACCACAGCAAATGAAGGGTCAGTGAAGGGGCAGACTGCACAAGCCCTGTGTTCTGGCCTGCCCAGGACTCTCAGATCAGACTCTGGGCGGGGTCTGGAGTCTGCCGGACATGGTGAGCATCAGACTCCCAAAACCCTGCTGGGTTTGTGTCCCCACTGTCCCCTTGTCACCTGCTGGCTGTGTGACCTCTGGCAGGCCACCTGCCCATGGGAGAGCCCTCCTGGTGTAAAAGATACAGCTGTGCTCTGAAGGAGCCCATGAGATAACACAAGTGAGAGTGCCTTGTGGACTGAAAAGCCATAGGTCACAGGCGACAAACACAAGGCCTGCAGGCTGAATCCGGCCCTCCACCTTGTTTTATCTGGCCTGGCACCTTGTTTCTACCCAGCGGCAGCACCCAGCTCTCACTTAACTGTTAAGGAGTAGTTACATTTATACAGTCCTACAGTTACATTTGGCCCTCTGAAGGCAACCCGGAGTCTGATGTGGCCCCGGTGAAAATGAGTTTGACACCCCTGCCCTAGGTAAACACTCAGGGTCATGACAGTGAGAAGGAAGGAAAACACTGTGTCTCTAAAACTTCTGAGCTCTCTAAGTAGCTGCTAACTTAGCTCAGCTCACCTGTGTGGAAACTTCCCGTGAGGCTGCATAAAAAGCACATTCTCCCTGGCCACCCACCGGCCCTAAGCAATGGAAGTGAGGAAAGCATGACCCTGAGGATTTGACTTGTTTCTCTGAACCCCACAGTGTCACTTGCAGCTTCCCTCATCTTAATGCACTTTCTGGAATAATTACCAAACTCCCCACTGATAAAAGCTCGCAGAGGTGGCAGGGAGGTGTTTGTGCGTTGCCACTCTGCCTCGGAAATGGAAATGCAGAGTTACCACGAGAAGGTGACGGACACTGAGTGCAGGCAGAGGGGTGCTGGGGGCATCTGTCCGGTCTGGGAAGGCGATGATGCCTTAATTCCCCCAGGGCTCTTGCTCACTGCTCCCGCGGGAGGCAAAATGAGGGCTTAACTTTCTTCCCCCTACAGCTGCCTGCAGAGGGAACTGAATGGCTGTGCAGGGCCCGGCCAGGGAAGGACGAGGCCCGGGAGGCTGCCTGCAGCACAGGCAGTGCGGTGACACCACAGGAAACGTCGGGGCCCACCCTGGAGCCATGCCTATAGGGGGAGGGGCGGCTCCCTTATGCCCGGGGGGTTGGCCTCAGTGAGGCCTGCAGTTGCCAGGGCTCAGTGACACCTCTGCCTAATTGACTGACTGAGGGCTCCCCCGCCCCCCTCCCTGCACTGCTTCAAGAAACCAGACTCATGTCCTTTAGACCCTGAGGTCGTCCTGGCCTTCCCTTCTCCATCTGCCCCATCCTCTGCCCAGACACACAGCCAGGCCCACCCAGAGCACAGCATCTCCCTTCATCTGTCTCCCCATCCATTTCCCGCCTCTCTCAGGGGAGCCTTTCTGGAAGGAGCTGGGGGCCTCCCAGTGGACCAGGTGGAGCTGGATACATCTGTGGGCAGACTGCTCGGAGCTGCCCTGTTTTGATCTCCATCCTCACCTCCTCCACCTCCTGAACAGACGCTAACAGAGAATCAGTGGTGACCAGTGGGGAGGGGTGCCGGCCACAGCCAGCATCACACCCAGAGCCTGGGAGCCTCTGCTGCTCCCAGCCTCACCTGCAGGGTTTCAGGGCCATGTGTCAGCTTGCCTCAGCCCTGGGCAGCAGGCCCTGGGGCCAGGCTGCACATGGGCATGGTATGGCACTCAACGTGATCTAAGAGTAGCTGGGCAGGGAGAGAGGGTCGAATATAGGCTAGAGTTTATGGGACAATTGTCCTTCTCTCTCTCCCTCAGCTCTCCCCCCGCTATGATTTGTAGCTTCACCTCAATAAATTCAATAAAAATTAAAACAACAACAACAACCCAGCCCTAAGCTGTAGAAGATGACACCTCGAGAAAAGGGGCAGAGAAAGGATTTATAGTTGCAGGTTTTCTAAAGTAAACTTTCTAAGAAAAGGGAGGCCAGTGGCCTGCAGTCAGACTTTGGGTGGGTGGATCACAAACTCTGGGTGACGACTTTCAGGCAGGACCTTTAATTGGGGTTGGGTCATCCCAGGCACACAGCCTTGAGCTGTTGGAAGCAGGGCTGCTGTTGGCGCAAGTCTCCTGGTATGGGGGTGGGGTGTGAAGAAAACCATGCATGCTGAGTCTGGCATCTTCAGAACGGGAGTTTTACAGACAGGTGAGGAAGCCTGAAGCACACATGTCAGGGAAATTCTGGCTAGCACCTTGGAAAGGATGGGACACAGCCCCTGTTTGAAGCGCTCTCTCTTTATGACACTTAATTCAAATTGGCTAAGATCTCCTGAGGGTCAAAGGTTCTCACTAAGCCTTTTGTTTTTTAATAAGGAGCTTAAAATCCATATCCCCAAAAGGCAGTATTAGAGTGATAAAGTAAGTTCCCTTCACACATCTTTCCTCAAAGCCAAGGAGGCACTGGAAGGCAGCGCCCAGCCTCAGTTGGCAGGCCAGGCAGATGGCTGTGAGGCGGGGGCTGGGGCCCACTGTGGGGGACAAGGCTGCCACCTTGTGAAGAGCAAGCGGAGGCTCAAGCAAGCCCAGCCTGAGACCAATGAGCAAGGTGACTCCTTTCATCCCTGGACAGCCCCTGAGCCAGGCAGTTTCTGTCTCCAATGGGGACGGTCATTACAGAATCATTCTAAGCCCCTTGTCACATGGATTGTCACCACAATCACTTCTTCACCGAGGAGGTGGGACACATCAGTTGGTGATGGACGGCTGTTCTAGATACAGCTAGTACGAGACCCAGGGAGAGAAAAGTGAAAGCCACATGACAGGGCCTGTGGGTAGCTGAGAGGCCCCGTGCCCTGGAACCTTGATGCTGGTGGCTTTGTTGACACCTCTGAGAATTTCCAGGGGCTCCAAGTGCTCTGCAGTCAGCACATAGGCCATGTCATTTGCTGAGTGGAGGCCCAGGGAGGTTGTGTGACTGGCCAGTCACCCTGACAGCTGCTGGAAAGGCTGCAGAGGGGGCAAGTTCTGCCTTCGCGTGGGCAGCCGCCAGCCCATGTTCTTACACAAAGGTCTAGGGCCTCTGTCTCCTCTGCAGCTTGTCCTGTAAGTCACCCTCACCTCAGCAACCCTAAATCTGATGTCAGACTGCTCAGCTCAGCAAGGAGCAAAGAGCTCTGTGGAGCCTGGGTCTCCCTGGATGACAGTCAGGAAGCACCATCCATCTGCCAAGGACTGACATGAACTTGAAGCCTCCTTCTACCTCCTCTTTGTTTCCTTTCTTTCAGGGTGTGGTGCTCTGGCCACCTGATTTCCAATGCCTGAAACACATGTCTTATACAGTCTGTTCAGTTTTACATTTGTCTGTGGTGAGAAGGCAAGTCCAGTAACATTGATCCCACCATCTGTGGAGACAGGAGTCTGCTCCCCCCCCATTATGGCACTCACATTCTCCTCAGTGCAGCCGAGCTGTGTGCAACACCCTCCCTACCTCCATCACATTGTACATTATTTTTTCCTCCCATTTCTACCATGGAAACCATGCCCCATGGGTTTGATATATGGATTTGAATATGACACTGGTTTAGATACACATGTAACTAAGTAGAAATCTTTTTTTTCTAAGTTACATTTTCTTTCTCTCACTTTTTTCTCTTTACTTAACACCTCTGTATTTCTGTGTGTGAAGATTTCTGTGCATTCTGTGTGCTGCTCTCTGATGCGCATCAGCTGTACCCCAGCTATCCTTCTCTCTGCAGGTGAGCCCCTGCGCTGCTGCCAGCTCCTGTGGCCATCAGAGCTGACGCTTCACTGGGCACTCCACCTGTGTCCTGTTAGGGACTCCAGGGAGTTGTTGAAGCGTGACCTAAGACAGAATCCAGGTGACAGCATTGTAAAAACTACAAAGGACATTGAGGGAAAGCGTGAGATAGTTGTGTGTGGAAATTTGCAGGACTGGCGTGGGCATGACAGAGAGTCACTATTAGTCCCTTCCCATGTCCTCACCCCAGCACACAGACAATCACTGCTTATTTCTTAGCGTATACACGTCCTAGTTTTTCCATCATCATTTTTATATTTCTGGCAAGGTAGAGGCTGGGTCTGACAGGCACACATTGCTGGGGCCTGATGGCTGTGGTTTCCCGTCTTTGGCTCTCTCTCCTTGGAGGGCTGCCTCTGCTGGATTCTCTATCTCCTCCCTTGGTCTCCAAACCCTTCGTCCTCTGCCCACCTAGACAGACACTTGGTATCACCTCTTTGCGGGTCCAAACTTTTATGGCAGGCAGAAACTGCTATTGAGTTCTGGCTGCACCCCCTCCTTTTCTTTTCTCACGATCTGCACCTAAGTCATGAAAATGGAAGCATGAGGGTCTAATTCCCTGCTTGAAATGAGAATCAAGGAAAAGAAAATATCAAGAGAACAAATGCAAAGTTAATAGTATTTATATAAATTATCATTTCTCTTTAATGAGCAATCATGCATGGCAGAGGTGTGAAGGGAAAATGACTGATTATTAGAGTTAGAGAAATCTGTATTTACTTCTTGACATGGTGTAACCTTGGGCCAGTTATGGAACCCTCTGAGACTTCATATTTTAGTATGTAAGATGAAGATTCCTTTCTATATTTTTAAGTTGGTGCAGAGGATTAAATGAGATAGGATGTTTTGAGCTACCTGGTGTTGGTTCAGACACATATTAGTTATTCAGTCTTTGTTAGTCATCCTTGTGCTACAGACAGTGCTGGTGAAGGTCAACATAAAACACGCCTGATTAACAAAGTGGATTTACAGAGGGGCCATGGTCATTTCTGCAACCTGCAGTGAGGACAGGTTTCTCTGAGGCTCACTGCAGCCTGTGAGCACAAACACCCAACTTCCCACCACCACACCTGTGAGCTCCAGACAGCTCTGTAATGAGTAGATCATTCTGGTGCATTTTCTGGGGAGTGAGTCTGCACCCAACCTCTCCACTAGAGCCCTCCTGGTCATCCTCCTGACCCTCCCTCTCTGGGGTGGCGGACAGGTATTGTGCTCACACTGGAAAGCCCTGCAATTCTCTTCCAGCTCACTAGCTGAGAGCCAGATCTGGTGTCTGAGCTGATTGGACAGCACATGGTGGTGAACGCTTCTTTTCCATCTTCTATGGCATCATTACTCAATGTGGCCTGAGGGGTGTGGGGGAATTAATAAATGTGTGTTTGATTTATTTCAAAGATTAACAGATGGAGATGTGATGAGGAATGCTGACTTGGTGTGACCTTGCTTGGTGCTTCTGTGGAATGAGTAGATTTGCAAACTCATGACTCTGAGCTGACTCTTTTGGAAATAAACCCCAGGGAACAATTCAGGGTTAAGGAGAGCAGCCTTGTCCTTCTGTGCCGGGTTTTCAGATCCCAGGGAGGCTCAGAGAGAAAGGTCATGAGAGATGGAGAAGGATGTGTGTCAGGAATGGCACAAAGGTCTCAGCAAACTGACCTCATCCCTTCCAGGCCTTCCATTGTCCTGTGCCCTGCACTGCAGGATGAGCACCACCAGATTAAGTCCTCAGAGCCTCTGGAGCCAGTGGTGATGTGGACATAGGGGCAGGACTGTGAGAGCCACCAGCTGACATCATGGTGAGATGTTAAACTCCCAGGAGCAAGATAAGTAGGGACAGGCTCAGGTGAACAAACCTGTGAGGGTGAAGATCAGGAGAATATTGGAGAGAAGGCATATCAGACACATAAGCCAGCCAGGCAGGAAGCATTGAATGGACACCATCTTGCCCTTCACTGTGCCGGTGCAACCTGGAGTGTGGAGGGCGGTAAAGAAGAGGAGAGAGAGGAAAAGTCTCTGCACCTGGGGAGAGTGAGACCTACCTTAGGAAATCAACAGATTCAAGAATTAGGCAGGAGATAAGTGTGCATCCTGGAATAAAGCAAACATGTGGCCTGGGTCAGCACCTTCAGCCATCTGACCACACAGTCCACTCCACTAGGGCAACTCAGACTGGGGTGTATCCAAGGGATAGGCCCAGATAGGCGTCACAGCACCTCTAGTCTTGCTGTCAGGTGGATCTTGAAAGTTGCCAGCTACCTGATGCTGAATGCTCTTTTAAACAATGGTATTTTCCATGTAAAATGTAGGTGCATTCAGAAGAGATGGTTTTTATCTTATCTCCTGGCTCCATGAGGATGTGTGTGTGTGCCTGCAGGAACTTGTGCATGTGAGCCTGTGTGAAAGGAAAGGTATGATGGGATTTTCACACTTCTTGATGGTTCAGAGCTTCAGCGGCTCTGCACGGTGGTGCTGCTGCTTTGTCCTCCACCCCAGCTCCTTGTCAGCACTGATCCTGGATTAGTGGGTAATGTGGTCCTTATCATCTCACCTGCCTTTTGTCACTGAGGTCACCCGAGCCTGTAGGGTAGATACAGCACTTTAATGGCCAGTCAGCAGACCTGGATTCTCATTTCACCTTTGTTCCATCACCTGTGTAATCTTGAGAGAACTCAATGCCTCCAGCATTGGTTTTTGTTGTTGTTGTTGTTGTTGTTGTTGTTGTTGTTTTGATTGACACAGAGGGTTTGGGGTGAGCACTGGACTGTGATCAGAAGGTCCCTTTGAGTTTCGACATTGTGTTGTTAAACCAGGCCAGTCAGAGCACTGAAATTCTGAGCTGTTTAATAGAAGATGAAGTGTCAAGGTTAAAATATTTTTAAGTGAAACCAATTTTGAGAGAAATATGTTTTAGGTTCACACTTGGTCACAGTTTATAGACCTGTGGATGAACTGGAAAGTCAGCTCTGAAACCAAAACGTTAGAAGAAAAACCTGAGAACACAAAGCTTAGCAAGCGAGTAGGTATGGAGAAAGGAAAGGCAGGGTCTGCTTCATAGAGCCCAGCAAAGCATCGCCTGGTCTCTTCTGGAGCATCCAAGTGTTTACTTCCCATAGCTCTCAGGGCTGAAACATTCAAGGGAGAGAGTGTGGTTGCATGTCTCTCTCTCTCTCTCTCTTTCTCTCTCTCTCTCTCTCTCTCTCTCTCTCTGTCACACACACACACACACACCCCATCAGATGTGCACATCCTGACCAACAGGTCATGAGCACACACATTAGAAAGAATATCTGCAAGGACATGTGTGTGCTATTGTTCCTAACTCTCCGCACCCTCCTGCCCAGGGCTGCAGGACTCTGACAGATGAGGGAAGTTGCATTTTACACATGGAGGATTCAGAGGCACCAGAGAATGACTGCCTTAGATGACAAATTAGAAGTTATTTTTGCTTAAAAAAATAAAAGCCTGAAGCATAAACACATCAAAAAGATTCTGTACTGTGTTCCCCCTGAGTAAAATCCCTTGGTGACTATTTAAAGCAGAGTGAAAGGACCCAAACCACCACTTCAGACTGTGGGTGGATGTTTTCACAGAGAACAGGGAGACGAAGATTTAGCCCACATTTGGTGCTTCTTATGTCCCACAGCAAAGGGCCAGTGCTTCTGGCACAACGGTCAGCCACCTTGACCAGCCCAAGGACGAGGAGAGTTTCTTCTGTGTTTTCTTCTCAGTTTTATAATTTTCAGTTTTACACTTATTTTTATGATCCATTTTGAGTAGTTTTATGTGTGTATGACAGAAATAATTTTAAAAATATTGATAAGCAATTATTCTAGCACCATTTGTTGAAAAGATATTTTTCTCTACTGCACTTTTATGAAAAATCAGTTATTTACACACATGTGGGTCTATTTTGGGGGTCTCTATTTTCTCCCTCTGAATCTGTTTGTCTATATTTATGACAATACTATATTGTTTTGATTACTAAAGTTTTATAGTAAGTTTTTAAACACTCATTTTATTAGAGTATAGTTGGCATTCAATATTATATGAGTTCCAGACAGAACAATTCAACAATTACATGCCTTACAATGTGATTACCATGAGAATCTAGTAATACCTGTCACCATACAAAGTTATTACAAAATTATTGTTTGTATCCTCGTGGCTTATTAATTAATAAATTAATTAATTAATTTAATATAATTAATTAAGTCTATTGGGTAACACTGGCTAATAACATTATAAAGGTTTCATGTGTACAATTTTATAATACATAGTCTGTATATGTATTGCGTGCTCACCACTCAAAGTCTAGTATCTTTCCATCACTGTGTATTTGACCCATTTCCTCCCTTCATCTTCCCTCCAGCCTCTGTCTCATCTTGTCACCACCCTTCTGTTGTCTGTACGTCTTGTTTTTTGTTTTGTTTGCTCATTTGTTGCTTTATGTTTTACGACCCACATATGAGAGAAATCAGATGGTTCCTATTCTTTGCCGTCTGACTTATTTCACTTAGCATTATACTATAAAGATCCTTCTATGTCACCACAAATGGCAATACTTCATCTTTTTTGTGGCTGGAGAGCATTTCATTTTACATATGTCACATCTTTTTATCCAATCATCCATTGAAAGATACGTAGGGTGCTTCTATGTCTTGGCTTTTGGAAATAATGTTGCAATGAATATAGAGGTAGATACCCAGAAGAAGGATTGTAAGGTCATATGGTAGCTTTGCTCTTAATATTTTGAGAAACCTCCATACTATTTTCCACAGAGGCTGCAGCCATTGACATTCTCACCAGCGGTGTACGAGAAATCCCTTTTCCATAAATAACACTAAGAAAATTAAAAGGCTACATAAAAAAAGAATGAAACTAGATTTCTATTTGACATGATACATAAAATAAGCCAAAATGGATGAAAAACTTGAATATAAGACTGGAATCGATAAAATACTTAGAAGAAAATATAGCTATTAAACTTATGAACATTGGTCTGGTCTCAGAGGCAGTTTTATGAAGTTTACACCAAACACAGGGGAAGTAATAGCAAAAATGAATGAATAAAACTACATCAAACCAAAAACTTTCTGTTGAGCAAAAGAAACCATCGACAAAACAAAAAGTCAAGGAAGGGTCCCAGTCAAGATGAAGGCATAGGTAAGTTCAGTACTTGAATCTTCCCACAGCCGTATCAAAATTACAACTAAACTGCAGGAAAATAAAAAAAAACATCATTCAGAGCCACCTGAAACCTAGCTAAACAGAAATCCTATGACTAGGATATAAAGAATAAGCCACATTGAGATGGGTTGAAGGTATGGAGAAGCAGAACATGATGGTCCCACACCCACATGTGCTGGATAAAAATCTGAAGGGGTATCTTGATTATAGAGGTGACCTCTGAGGATCCAAGGGTCCCAGCCCCATACATGGCCCACCAGCCCAGGATTTCAGTGCCAAGCAGAGGCGTCTTCACAACTTACGGCTATAAAAACCAGTGGAGACTGTGGTTAAGTGACATTGAAGGCTGCTGCAGTCCCAGGCATTCTTGTCAAAGGGCCTGTGAACAGACTTACTTAGACTCACTCACTCCAAGCTCCGAAGCCGGGGCAGCAGCTCAAAAGGCACTGGGGACAGATGGAGAGGAACTAAGTTGTCCGGCTCAGGGCCAGAGCTGGAGGGACAGCTATTTCCCAGACAGACGTGCTAGCAGGGGCCATTGATCCTTTTCTGAGACCTCACTCACAGAGCTGTCAGGCAGGTGCAATATCTGAGTCCCCATCACCCTGGATAACATAATTTCTCCTACCCTGGTGACTCACTCAGATCCCACCCCACCCAGCCCACCCAAGCCTTTTCCAGTGGCTTTTCCATACAAATAACATCTCTTGGCTCATGATTTGTACTTTCCTAAACTCTCTCAAACAAGCTTTATCTAACCTCAGTGTACCCTATGCCTCTTACTAAGTGACCAGGCTGGGCACTAGTGGCAGCCAGCAATGGTTCTCAGCTTGCCTTCTCCTGGGCACCTCCAAGCCCAGCACAAGTAGCAGCCAGACAAGACACAAGTGGTACTGACATTAGCTTGTACATCCTAAGAGGCCTCAGGGCTAGCTCTCCAGGTGGGCAGCTTCAGACAATGTTAAAGTACCACCCAACCTTCTCCAAAAGTGACACACTCAAGGGGCAGACTCAGTGGGCAGCAAAGCCCCACTGAAATAAATCCTTCTCTGTGGGATCACCTGATGCATAGCTGATCCTCCTATGTGGATCCAGACAGTCCTCACAGCTAGTTCTCAAAGCCAACTGGCCTGGGAGTAAATTCCTCCTATTGAGGTGCTGACAGCAATCAAGGCTCACCTATAACAGAAAGGTGTACACAGTTTACATGGGATGTGAACTTGGAGTGCCCAGCTTGAGTGTTTAGGCAGGCTGTGCCACTGGACCCTGCAGAATACCTACTACATAAGGCCACTTTACCAAGCACGGGAGGTGTAGCAACTGTACCTGATATATAGAAACAAACGTGGAAGCAGCCAAAATGAGAAGACACAGAAACATGGACCAAATGAAAGAACAGAACAAAACTCCAAAAAAAGAATAAAACCATGGAGACAAGCAATCTACCGAATGAAGAGTTCAAAATATGGGTTTTAAGGATGGTAAGAGTAGATGAACTTAATGAGAACTCTAACAAAGAGATAGGAAACATAAAACTGAAGATAGAAATCATAAAAAAGAATTAGTCAGAAATGAAACCATTAACCAAAATGAAGGATACAGAGAATCAACAGTAGAGTAGATGAAACAGAGGATCAAATCAGCAATTTAGAAGATAAGAAAGCAGAAAACATCCAATCAGAAGAGAAATAAGACAAAACAACAAAAAAAATGAGGATAGTGCAAAGAGCCTCTGGAACAACATCAAGCATGCCAACAACCTCCTCATGCAGGTTTCAAAAGGAGAAAAGAGAGAAGAAAAATTGAAAATCTATGTGAAAAATAATAATGGAAAACTTTGCTAACTTGGTGAAAAAAATAGGCATAAAAGTCCAGGAAGTTCAGAAAGCCTCAAGATGAACTCAAAGAGGCCTACACCAAGACACATCATAATTAAAATACAAAAGTTTAAAGACAAATAGAATCTTAAAAGCAGCAAAGAAAAGCAGTTAGTTACCTACTAGGGAGCTCCCATAAGACTGTCAAATGATTTCTCAAATATATATCACATATAAGATATATATATATTTATATATATTACATACATATATATATAATATATAATAAATACAATATGTATTTATTATAGACAATAAATACATATCTATCAACAATTACTTTAAATGTAAATAGATTAAATGCTCCAATAAAAGGACATATGGAGGCTGAATGGATAATAAAGCAAGATACTTACATATACTGTCTATATGAAACTCACTTCAGATTAAAAGACAAACACGGGCTGAAAGTAAAGGGATGGAAGAAATAATTCATTATTATGAAAACAAAACAAAACAAAAAACATGATGTAGCAATACCTACACCAGACAAGACATTTTTAAGAAAGGCTGTACAACAAAAGAGGAAGAAGTGAGCAATTTCACTTCTGGGTATTTATTTGAAGAAACCCAAAACACAAAATTGAAAAGGTGTATATATCTATATGTGGCATTACTTACAATAAGCAAGATATGGAAGCAACCTATGTATCCATCAGTAGAGGAATGAATAAAGAAATGGTGAATATATACAATGGGATATGATTCAGTTATAAAAATAATAAAATCTTACCATTTGCAACATGGATGAACTTAGAGGGTCTTGTGCCGAGTAAAACATGTCAGAGAGAAGAAGACAAATGCCATATGATTAAACTTATATGTGGAATCAAAAAAATAAATAAACAAACAAACAGAAGAGAAATAACCCATAGATACAGAAATTATTTTGATGGTTTCCAGATGGGATGTAGTTGGATAGATGGGTGAAGAGGTAAAGGGATTAAGAAGTATGCACTGGTAGTTACAGAATAGTCATGGGGATGTAAAGTACAGTATAGGGAACATAGTCTATAATATCGTAATAGCTATATATGGTGTCAGATGGGTACTAGATTTATCAGGGTAATCACTCAGTAAGTTATTTAATATTTAATCACTATGTTGCATACTTGAAAGTAATATACTATTGTATGTCAACTGTAATTGAAAAATAAAAAAATATTTAAGTGGAAAAAATCAAACAATCAAAAGGAAGGAGATATTTGCAAGCAATATCTCCAATTAGAGACTAATATCCAAAATATATAAAGAACTCATATAACTCAACAACAAAAACAAAAAACTCAATCTAATTAAAAATGTGTTTTCACATTGTATTCAGATTATGTCTATTCAACCATTTATTTATAGCAGTGTGGGTTTATAGATATTTATTTTATATTTTCACTTATAAGCTAATACCACTTTATTTTTTGCTGAATTTTGTTATATTCTTTGCCATTGTGTACACTTTCTTTTGGTCCTCTTTGGCACACCCCCGCTGATGTAAGTTTGTTGTTGCTCTTACTTATTGTTAGCACTTCTTATTTCCTGGCATTACAAGATACTCCAGGCTTCTGTTGTCTACTTCAAGCCTAGTCAGAATCAACCATTTCTTCAGGGAGCCCTGGTTCCTTTGATTGGATAACAATGTTAGAAACCAAGATCTGAGTGCTAGGAACAATTGGTTTTTGTATGATGAATCTGTATCCTAAAAACTTACTAAACATATTATTTCTACTGTGTGGTTTTGTTTTTTGTACTTTCTTTTTATCTTAGATAAGCATATAGTTTGTAAAGAAGGACAGTTCTATTTATTTTCTTGTTCAAATTAGATGTCTTTTATTTAATTTTCTTGCTTATTTAATTGTTTAGAAGTTTCAATGTTGAATATAAGGACCATGTGTCCTTTTCTCATTACTAATTTTGGAGGAGGAATAATGGCTCTCCCCTAGTAAATATGATATTAATTATAGCTTTCTCATGGATTCCTTTATTAAGCTGATAGCTGACAGTTTTTATTATAAATAGATGGTGGATTTTGTCAACCTTTTTTGTAGAAGTTGAGACAACCACATGGTTTCTGCATTTCAGCAGGTAAATATGATAAATTAAACTGACTGGATTTCTAATGTATTTTGAAACTAACCAGCTGCTAGTTCAAGGCTGGGTACCTTGTGCTTCAGGTTTCTTCAGATAAATTCCCAGAAATGGAATCACTGCGTCATAAGGCAATTTCATTTTTAATTTTTTTTGTGGTAACTCCATACTGCTTTCCAAGTGGCTGCACCAGTCTGCGTCCCCACCAACAGTGCAAAAGGATCTAACTTTCTTGAAGGGACTAGAAAAAACAATAAACAGAGCCCAAAGTGAGTAAAAGAGAAATTATAAAGACCAGAGCAGAAATAAATGAAATAGAGTCTAAAAAAATATAAAAGATCAATGAATCCATGAGCTGGTTCTTTAAAAAGAGAAACAAGATTGACAAATCTTTAACAAGACTTATCAAGAAAAAAAAAAAAGCAGGACCAAATAAATAAAGCCAGAAACAAAACAGGAGAAGTAACAACTGATACCAAAGAAATACAAAGGATTATAGCCAAGTGTTGGTAGCAACCTAGGTGCCCATCAGTAAGTCAATGGATCAAAAAGCTATGGTACATTTACACAATGGAATTCTATGCAGCAGAAAGAAAGAAGGAGCTCCTACCCTTTGTGACAGCATGGATGCAACTGGAAAGCATTATGCCAAGCAAAATAAGCCAGGTGGTGAAACACAAATACCATATGATCTCACCTTTAACAGGAACCTAATCAACAAAATAAACAAACAAGCAAAATATAACCAAAGACACTGAAATAGAGAACAGGCTGACCAGAGGGGAGAAGGGAGGGAATTTCAGGGGAAAGAGTTTACAGGAAAAAGTACAAGGGACACATAGATAAAAACTAGGGGTGGGTTGGAAATGGGAGGGAGGTGGGAAGGGCTGGCAGGGTTGGCTGGGATGGGAGTAAAAGGCAGAAAACTGTACTTGAACAACAATTAATAAAAAAAGAAAAAAATGCAACTAAAAAAAGAAAACATTACAAACAACTATATGACAACAAAATGGACAACCTGGACAAAACTGATAAATTTTTAGAAACATACAATCTTGCCAAACTAAATCAGAAAGAATCAGAGAATTTGAATATACAGATAACAAGTAGAGAAATAACTGTTATTTATTTCTAATATAATTCCATTATAGCCAGATAACATATTTTGTATATTACTTTAATTCTTTTAAATTGATTCCAATTTTTTAATTGACCATAATGTGATGTAATCTTTGGAAATATTCTGGGTGCAGGTAAAATGATGCTCACTGCAGTGTTTTGGGTGTGATGGTCAATAAATGTCAATTAGGTCAATTTGGTTGCTAGCGTTTTTCAAATTTGTATCCTCACTGATTTTTTCTATATTTATTCTATGAAATATTGAGAGAAGGATGTTAAAAAACTATGACTAAACTTGTGGATTGTTTTTTAATTTCTTCTTGCAGTTCTAAGACTTTTGCTTCAAAGTTTTGAAAATCTATTACTACATGTAAAAAGATTTACAATGGTTATATGCTGTTGGTGAACTGATTATTATAGAATCACCTTCTGCCCTACTAATATTCTTTGTTCTGAAATCTATCAAGACTTCATTATTAATATAATGACTGCAACCTTCTTTTGACAAGCACTAGCACAGGTGATCTTTCTCTACTCTTTTAACTTATTTATGTCTTTATTTTTAAAATGGATTTCCGGTAGGCAGCATGTAAGCAGATCTTGATCATTTTTATCAAATTTAGCAATCTCTGTTAGGGTTATTTATTTACTTATCCACAATCCCAAAAGTATAATTTTTATTCTGTGTAGGAGTATTTCCTTTCATTTTTCTTGTAAGTCAGTGATTTGGCTGAATTATTTCAGCTTTGATATGATTAAAAAAAGTTGTTTTACTTGTTTTGGAAAGATATTTTTACTGACAAAGCTGATTTTTCAGTACTTTTGAAATGTTGACCCACTATTTTCTCATTTGCTTTGTTTCTGACTAGAAATCTGCTGCTATTCTATCTGTGTCACATTGTATATAAAGAGTCTTTTTGGAAAACTGTACTTGAACAACAATTAAAATTTTTAAAAAAGAATCTTTTTGCAGTTTCTTTTAACATTTTGTCAATATGATGATAATGCACCTTGATGTAGTTTTATTTTTTAACTGCTTGGGCTTTGAAGTTTTCATCAACTTTGATAAATAATTGTCATTATTTCTCCAAATATTTTTTCTGTCCCCTTCCTGTGTATAATTTATATAATTATATATCTATATCTAATCTATATCTATATTTATCTATATACCTATTCTATATGAATTTCTCTTCTTTCTGATTTATTTTGAATGGTTTCTTCATGTTTACTAATTTTTTCTTCTGTGATACTTGTGTGCTACTATTTACAATCCAATATATTTTTCATTTCATACAATTTTGTTTTTATGTCTAAATGTTTGATTTGAGTATTTCTTATATCTTTTATGTGCTTACACATTGGAATATAGATATACTAATTATTTCAGTGTTCATGCTTACTAATTCTAATATCCATGCCAATTTTGGGTTGATTTCAATTAATTTTTCTCATGGATCATATATTCCTGCTTCCTTGTATGCCTCATAAATTTTTATTTGATGCTAGACATTGTTAATTTTACCTTGTTAGGTGCTGGATAATCGTTGAATTCCTATAAATATTATTGGGCATTCTAGGATTCTGTTCCGTTACTTGGAATCAATTTGGTCCTTTGAGTTTTACTTTGATTGTTTTTTAGGCTGGAATAAAGCTCTATTCATTCTAGGGGTAATAATTTTCTGCTACAGGAGAAGAACTTTGTGTGTGTGCTCACAAAGTGTAGCCAAAGTCCCATGTGTAATGAGATTTTCCAGTCTAGCTGGTGGAAGCAGGCACTGATTTTATTTTGTATGCCTCCTGGGCAGTGTTACCTCTAATCCCTTGGACACGTATTCCCTGACCTTGGGTGGTTTTCCTACACCTGTGCACCAATTAGTGCTCAATCAACAGAATTTATTTTGAATACTAAGGTATGTGAGGAAAATCTGGAAGGACTTTCTTTGACTTGCTTTTCCAAAGCCAGATGTGAATGAATTGGTTCTCCATCTCCCAGCAACTGTTATGCAGGTACTTAAGAATTGGTGGCGTGCAGGAGTGGTGTGCCTCCTTCCTCCTATAGGTTACTGAACCAGAGGACAGAGTCTTAAATCCCAAGTTCATCCATGGGACTTTTTCTGGGCGAGGTAAGTGACTTACGCCTCCTGTGCTGAGCTGTTTCCAGTCCAAATCAGCCTTCCCAGGAGGAAAAGGGGTCTTCAGTGACTTAATAATTTGAGATCCTAGTAGGGTTTTTCTGTATAGATTCCCTTTTCTATTAAAGCAGTAAGTCATTCCTTGGATAAATAAAATTAATTTCTTAATACCTCATCTGCTTATCTTGTATTTATCTTTCTAGCCTTAATGCACAGTCCAGGACTGTCCATACAATGTTGAATAAGAAAAGGTGAGAGAGTACATTCTTGCTTTATAAGCAATTAAGTAGGATGCCACGTGTAGGTTTTTGATTGTTTGCTTGTTTGTGCTACATTTCATCAATTTGAGAAAGATCCCTTCTATTCATAGTCACCTGAGAGTTTTATTATTAATAGATATGGAGATTTGGAAAATTCTTTTCTTTTTCTTCCATTAGGATGAGTATGTTTCTTCTTTACTTGGTTAGTGTGGTGAGTTAAATTGACTGATTAATGAATGTTAAGCCATACTTACAATGCTTAATTAAATCTAAACTTGACATAATGCAGTATATTTCTTTGTATAGTTGCTTATATTTGTTGTATTCCATTTGTTAGAGACCACAGTGTCCACTTTATGAAATATATTTCTGTATTTTTTATAATAACTTTATTTAGTTGTGATATTTTAATTCTGGTTTTACATAATGAATTGGGGAAAGGTTCTTTTCAAATTTAAGAAATAATTTGAGTAACAGTATTATTTCATACTTAAATTTTAATAATATTAATCAGTGAGTTTATCTGAGTCTAAAGTTTTGTTTGTGGGAAAATTTTTATTACAAATTTAATTATTTTAATACATACACATAGGATTATTCACATTTTATATTTTGTCTTTATTCGTTCTTGGTAATTTATGTCTTTCTCAAAACTCATCTATTTCATTTAAGTTGCCAAACAATTTGACATGAATTTTTCATAATAAATTATTATTATTATTGTTTCCATAACAGCTAGAATATTTCTACTTTTGTCTTCCTTTTCCTCCTTTTTACTTACTTTTGGTTTATTTTATAAACTTTTTTTCAGCTTAGAAATTTAACTAATTGAGTTTTAGGTCTTTTTTTCTCTTCTAATGTAAGCATACAAAGTCATAAGGTCTGTTTAACATTATTTTAATTTCATAGTACAAATTTTCATATATCGTGTTATTTTTTTATGCAGTTCAATACATTTTCTAGTTACACATGATTTTTTGTTTCTTTGACTCATGGTTACACAGGGTTTTTATACATTTATATATTTTGAGATATATTTTTGTTACTTATTTTTAATTTAATTCTCTTGCAGTCAACCAATATTCTCAGTAAGATTTATTTTATTTTTAGACTTAGGGCCTGACAAATGGTCTATCAAATTGAACATTCTCCATGCATTTGAATGAAATGCACTTTTGCGATTGTTAATTGCAGTGTTTTATAAATTTCAATTAGAGTACACTGATTGATAGTGTTGTGGAAATCATCCATGTACTTATTGATTTTCTGTCTGCTTGTTCCATAACTGGGAGAGGAACATTGATATTTCTAATAACAATTACATATTTGGAAAAGAAAATAATGCTGGGAAAAATAGAAAGCAGCAGGAAAAGAGGAAACCAAATGTAAGGTGGCTTGACTCCATGAGAGAAGCCATAGGCCTGAGTGAGCAGGGGCCCAGCAGGGCTGCTGGGAGCAGCACACTGCAGAGCAGCACACTGCTCTTCTGTACAGGTTCACCAGCAGTCGGAGTCAACTCAGTGGCAGTAAATAACACACACGTTTGTCAATGCACCTTTTCTGTTCTATTTGTGCTTCATATAATCTATTTTAAGTGCACACATACTATTTAAAATATTGTCTTCTTGATGAATGTATCATCTTTATGAATTGTTCCTCTATTTCCTGTCACTTTTATTGTCCTGAAGTCCTAATATCAGTCTGCCTAATATCAGTATTTCTGCTTTGTTTTAGGATTAGTGTTTGCACAGCATATACTTTGCCACGCATTTATATTTGGATTTCTCTGTGTATTCATATTTAATGTGCATCTTCTCGAGACAGCATATGATGCGGACCCTGGCTTGTGGGGTCCACCACATGTGGGTGACTCATGAGACATTCACACAGACTACAGAGTCCTGTGGGAGAAAAGGGTGAGCATGGCTTTTCTCTCAAGGGGAGCAAAAAGCTGTGGGCTCCACCATGACAGGCCTTTATTTCTTTTCTCAGCACAGTACATGATGGTCCTCAATTACTATGCACAGGTTCACTTTAGGTGGTTACCTTTTACAGAAAACAGGAGCCAATGCCAGTAATCACATCACAGAAGAGGGATATTTGCAAATGAAAAGGCAAAAAGTGATTGAACCAGTTACACTCCTCCTTGGAAGGTTTAGCATGGATTTTAGAAAGTTACTTTGCAGTAAATGTTTGTTGCCTCAATTCCGGGTGAGGGAGTTTTAGCAAAAGCAAGTCTCATAGCAGTCTAGGTACAGTGCAGGTCTGATTCCCCACGGGAGAACCTATTCGTGGGTATGGGTCCTGTGCATCTCCAAGTGGGAGCTGGGCCCACACCATGCAAAACGGTCTCCTATAAACATATATTTAGGTGTTGCTATTTCATTGCATGATAACCATTGTCTTTTAGTTGGTGTTGAGTCACGAATGCTCTAAGCAAGTGTTATTTTAAGTTTGTGTATCCCATATTGCTATTTTTCTGCTGTTACAGAAAAGACGACTCAGACGGCCTGGGAGTTTACGAAGTGGGGTTTATTCACACATGTGGACCCAGAGGAGATAAGATCCAAATTCTGGGCTCTGAGCTTAAGTTGGAGTTTGCTTGTATTCTTGTTACAAGGCAAAAAAGGAGGGAAACAGCTGCTAAAAGCAAGCATACAGAAGCAGAAGTGAAGGTTAGTGCTTGGCCTTGAGATAAGGGCTTATCAAGAAAGGCTGCTGTCTGGGAACAGCTGCTGGGCAGCTCCTACCTAAGAATGGCTACTAATTAGCTATGTCCCATCACACTGCTACTGTTTCCTTTCTTTTTTCTGACTTTTTTCTTAAATTTTTATTTTGAAATTAATTTAAACTTACAGAGCTTTTGCAGAGATATCACAAGGGATTCCATGAACTCCTCACATAGATTTTGTTCATGTTAATCTCTCACACAGTTTGCTTATCAAACTTAAGACATTAACACTGTAGAGTATCACTAACTAAACTGTAGATGCTGTTTGAATTTCCCCATATCCACCAATGTCCTTTCTCTGTTCTAGGACTCAATCTAGAGTCACACATTGCTTTTAATTGCAATTCATCTTTAATTTCCTCCAACATGTGACCATTACTCCATATTTGTTTTTCTTTCATACCCTTGACACTTTTGAAGAGTAACAGTCAGGTAACTTTGGGAATATATTTCAGTCAGGTTTGTCTGATTTTTCTCTCACTGTTAGGTGGAGGTAATAGATTATCACTGTCATTATTGTTATTATTATTTTTGAGAAGCACACCACAAAGACACTGTGCCCTGTTTTGGGCAGTAGCTCAGGGGGTACACAACATTGTGATGTCCGTTTACTGATGTCATTAATCTCGGTTATGGTGATGTCTTCCTGGTTTCTCCACTCTACAATCACTATTTTCCCTTTATAAATAAGCAATATTTTGAGAGAAAATCTCACTACTTTGCAAATATGAATTTCTCCACAATCTTTTACCAACCAGTTTCAATATCAATTGGCTGATCTGGCTTGCAGTAATTATTCCTGTAATGTGCTAATAAAAATGTCTATTTTCCTTATCCTTTTTTACATTTACTGATGTCAATTATCTTATAAGAAGGATGTTTCCCTTCTCCCATACTTATTTGGGGATTTTTTCAGATGTCTTTATGTTATTCACTTTTAGATTATTTTATGACCTCAGAACATAATTTTTCTTGATTTTATTCATTCAAATATGTTATAAATTGTTTGATATTTAAAAATAAATCAAGCTCTGTCTTGGTGAATGTGTGTGTAGAAAGACTGTGTATTTTACTGTTGCTGGATTGAGGATTCTACAAAATTCATCTGGGTCATGTTGGTTGATGGTGGTATTCAGAAGATGTGTATATACCCTCACTGATATTCTGCCTTGTGGTTCTACCAATGGCTGAAAGATGAGCTCTCCAAACATAATTGTGAGAATATCTGTACTTCTTTGCTATTCTATAACCTTTTGTATTTTGAAGCTCTGCTATTAAATATATATACGTTTAGCATTCTTATCTTCTTAGAGAATTGACCCCTTGTTATTATGTAATTTCCCTGATAATACACATTTCTTTTTCTAAAGACCATATTGTCTGATGCCCATGTAGCAACTCAAACTTTCTTTTAATTAAGAATATAAGATAACTATTTTTTAAAACCATTTAATTATAACCTATCTCTGTCTTTATATTTAAAGTCCATTTCTGATAGATAGTATTTAGTTGGGTCTTGCACTATTTATTTTTTAATCTGATCTATCTTCTGGTTTTTGACTGCTATGTTTAGATCATTCAATTTAATGTAATTATTGATATGGTTGAATTAAAACAATTTTTAATCATCCCTGTGGACATATTTTCATTGGTTTTAGAAAGAGTAAGGGAAAGAGAGACATTGATGTGAGACAGAAACATAAATCAGTTGCCTCCTATGTGCTCCTCAGTGGGTATAAAACCAACAACTAGGTATATGCCCTCTCCAGGAATCAAATCAGAAATTTTTTGATGCATGGTACAACAGTTCAACCAACAAAGCCACATAGCCAGTGCTAAAATCTTTCATCTTGCTAGTTGGTTTCTATCTGTTGCTTTTTACTTTTCTGCTTTCTAGCTTTCTATTAGGTTATTTGAGCTTTTTAAAAACAATTTTAGTTTCTCTATTGATTTGTATTCATACCATATCTGTGCATAGTCATGCACCATTTAATGATGGAGATGAATTTTGAGAAATGAATGATTAGGTGATTTCCTCATTGTGTGAACATCATGGACTGTACTTACAAAACCTAGATTGTGTAGCATACTGTGCACCTAGGCTATATGATATACCACTGTCATATATGCAATCTGTCATCAACTGAAGTGTTATGTGGTTCATGAGTGTATGTGTATAATATATACGATATGTATAAGTACATATAATATATAATATATATGAAATATGTCTTTACTATTTGTATATGTCATATAAGTGTGCACATATGACATACATGTATGTGTGCATATGGTTTATGCATATATAGTTTTTACTGGTTGCCTCAGGTTTTATATTATACATCTTTACATACTATAATTATACATATTATTAATCAGAGTACTTCGTTCAAAAACTATGACACTTCACATGTAGTGCAAGGACCTACAAAAGTTTATTCCTAATTTCTCACTCCCATCCTTTCTTTCAGTGTTTTCATACACATTACTTTTTTAAAAAAGATTTTATTTACTGATTTTTAGAGAGAGAGGAAGAGAGAGAGAAGGAGAGGAAGAGAAACATCAATGTGTGGTTGCCTCTTATGTGCTCCCTACTAGGGACCTGGCCCTCAACCCAAGTACGTGCCCTGACTGGGAATCAAACCAGCAACCCTTTGGTTTGTAGGCCAGTGCTCTATACACCGAGCCAGACCATCCAGGGCTCATGTATATTATTTTTGCATAATCTATAGAAACACATTCCATTGCTAATAATTATTCTTAAACAGTCCTTTATAGAACAATTAAGTAGAAAAATAAATCTAATTTACCTTCATCTATTATATTGTCTGTGTTCTTTATTTTTTGTGTAAGACCTGAGTTTTTGATATATTACTTGTATCTGGAAAATTGTCTTTAACTTTTTTTATATACTCAATCTACTGAATATAAATTGTTTCTTTTGTATTTTTGTCTGCAAAAGTGCTTCTTTATCCCTCATTTCCAAAATATGCTTTCACTATTGAATTTCACAGTATGGATTGGCAGAATTTTTTGCTTCTTGGCCTTTAAGCTGCCACTCCATTTTCTTCCGGTATGCATTATTTCTAAAGAGAAGTCACTGTAATGATCACACTTGCTCCTCTGTAGATGGTGTGTTCCTCTACCCTTACCTGACTTCCTTTAAGATTTCTCTTTGTCTTTTTTTTCCCCAGAAGATTGGTAAGATGTGTTCAGAGGCCTGTGTTGATCTTTGCTTGTTTTTGCTTTTTATTCGTCTTGCACGGTGTTTTCTGAAATTCTTAAATGCGTGATTTTGTATCTGTCATTGACTTGAGAAATTTATCAGCTATTATTTCTTTAAATATTTCTTCTGTCCTATTTACTCTTTTCTATATGGGATTCCAATTACACAAACATTAGGTTTTTTAAATATTGTTCCACATCTAATTAATCTTTGCCCTCCTCCAACTCTTTTTCCTCTTTTGTTTCAGTTTGTGTCATTTCCACTGATCTATCTTCATATCCTCTGGTTCTTACATTGGATGGTTTTGTTAAAAGTATTTTTCATCTCGGTTTTTTATTTTTTACTTCTAGCATTTTTATTTTATTATCTCATAGATTCTATTTCTTTGTTGAAATTACCCATCTAATCTTCCATGTTGTCCATCTTTTTCATAAGTTTTTATCACGTTAATTATAGTCATTCTAATTCCCTGTCTGATGGTACTGGTAAAATCTGTGTTGCATGGCAGATATTAATAGTAAACAGGTTTTGGACCTGAAAGTAGGCACACTTTTTTTGCCTGCTAGGCAAGAGTTTCAGTGTATCTAATAACGTGCTGAGCTGGATTTGAAGTTTGTTGTTGCTATGGTTACCCTCAGGGCTCTACAGCACTTTAAATCGTTTTAGCAATACTTAATGTTTAGATCTGGATTAGTTTGGATTTTTTTTTTTTTTGTAGTACTTGCTGCATCCTCAACCTTAATTATTCCCTTCGCACTCAGTCCCAGAGAGGACCTGTCTTTTGCGTACATGCTTCTTATCCTGACAGAGTCGGGGAGTGAAAGGGAATGCTGCTGGTCTAACAAAGCCCCATCTTGGCTGTGGGTATGCACTGCGTCTCTAGGTCTTGGAAGGGCAGCTTTTTCAAGTGTATGGTAATCCTGCTTCTCCCTTGGGGAAGTTTTGAATCTGGCACATATGTCTGCCTCTCTCTTAGGGCTGATTTTTGTTTCTTCCTCTTTTCCTCCAGTTGCAATGAGATTTTACCAGTGCTCTTAGACTGGTAGTGTTTTTTGCCCTTCCCCTTAAACATGTTTTCCCGGTATTTAGACATAATTGGTATAGTTTAACATTGGGTAATGTTAAGGAATACAATGTGATGCTCTGATATACATACATTACAAAATAATGAGCACAGTAGGGTTAGTTAACACCTGCCTCCCCTCACAAAATTACATCTTGTATGTGTGCTGTGAAAACATTTAAGATGTATTCTCTTAGCAACTTTTGATTATATAATACAGTATTGCCAACTGTAATAATGGTGCTGGGTATCAGATCCCCAGATATTACTTTGTAAACTGGGAGTTTGTACCCTGTGAGCAACATCTCCCCTTTACCCTAACCCCAACCTCTGGCATCCACCTCTTTATTCTTTGCTCCCATGAATTTGGCTTTGTCAAAATCCAAACATAAATGAGATCACACAGTGTTTCCATGTTCCTGTCTGCCTTATTTCACTGAGCATCTTGCCCTCAAGTTCCATCTGTGCTGTCGCAAATGCAAGCTGTCCTTTTTTTACATGTCAAATAATATCCCATGTAAATAAAATACTCCACATATATAAAATCCATTTTTACCCACTTATCCATCGATGAACACTTACATTGCTTCCACACCTGGGCTGTTTTGAATAATGCTGTAGTGGACATGGGGGCAGGGTGCAGATATCTCTTCAAGATACTGATTTTGTTTTCTTTGTATATTTACCTGGAAGTTGGATTGCTGGATCATATGGTAATTCGAGTTTTAGTTTCTTTGAGGATTCGCTGTATTGTTCTCCACAGTGACTATGCCAATTTACTTTCCTACCAATAGTGCACAAGAATTCCTTTTTCCATATCCTTGCCAACTACTTGTTGCGTCCTTTTTTTGATGATAGCCATTCTAACAGGTGTGTGAGGTGATTGCTCATTATAGCTTTAATTTTCATTTCCTTGGTGATTACTGATGTTGAAGATCTTTCATGTACCTGTTGTCCATTTCTATGTGCTCTTTAAAAAGTATTTGACTTCCTCTATCTGTTTTTAAAAGTAAAATTGTTTACTTGTTTATTGTTGAGTTATATGCATTCCTTATATTTCTGGATATTAACCTCTTATCAGAATAATGATTTTCAAATATTTTCTTCAATTCCATCAGAATAACAGGAGAAACAGTGGAAAATTTGCAAATATGTAGAAATTATACAACAACCTTCTAAACAACTATTGGGTAAATAAAGAAATTTTTAAAAATATTTAAACTAAAGTGGAAACAGTATACCTAAAACCCATAAAATGCAGCAAAAGCAGTTTTAAAAGGAAAGTATGTAGTGATAATTGCCTACATAAAGAAAAAATCTCAACTTGATAACCTAACCTTACACCTCAGTGAACTAAAAAAAGAATAAACTAACCCCAATACCAGTAGAAGAAAGGAAATAACAAAGATCAGAGCAGAAATAAATACAAGACCAAAAATAAAAACATTAGAATATATGAACAAAACTAAAAGTTGCTATTTAAAGGAAAACACCATAGACAAACCTTTATTTACATTTAAAAAGAGATAAAAGACTCAAATAAATAAAAGCAGAAACATTACAACTGGTACCACAGGAATAATGAGGGTCATAATATAGATTAAGGCTTTTGTTTCATGGAGGAAAATTCTTGGAAGGATCTGAGTAGAGTCTTTCCCTTCCGAGTGGCAGGGCAGCTGTCCCCTGCCCCCAGTGGTCCCTTTAAGGGGGACTACATCAGGAGTCTTTCAATAGTTTTTGGTTAGTGCCTTATGGGTTTCATGGGGAAAGAACCCATACAAAATTGTCATTTTCCCCAGATTTGCAGTCCCCAGGGGCCACCCCCTCTCTTGCCAGAGCATACACAGCTAAGAGTAGTTCATCAGCTGTGCTGGAGGCACACTTCCTACTGGGCTCCACTACGTCTTGCTCAGGTTGGGTCAGTGCCCTGGCTTGTTCCTACCTGCAGGACCCTGTCTCTCTCTAAATCTTGGACAAGTTATTTGCCTTACAACCTCAGAATTGCAATGTGGTCAAGAAATATATGACCTTGTTTACTATCTGGATTTTTACATTTTAAGTTTGGGAGCATAGTCTTTCCAATTCTCTAAAGTTGCAGTTGGAAAATGAAAAGTTTCTGCATTCTTTCTGAGTATTCATCAGTATCCTTTTATGTTCCTGAATCATCTTATTAGCTATATTCTTTTTATTTCTTTAATGGTTGTGTTTGTATATAAAATTTATTTTTCAAACTTAGCAGTCTACCTTCTACTACACTAATATATTCAAAATTTTAGAACCTTTTGACATTATGTTTCCCTTTGCCCCTCATATTTTTATACTATTGCTTTTCAAGATTTTTGTGCATATGTTATAAATCTCCAATGCATTGCTAATATTTTGGCTATAAGCAGTTCATTTTTTGTTAATTTTTTAAATGAAAAGTATGCTCAATATATATTTCTTTTTTCATTATTTCCCATAGTTTTTTTCTTTTTTGCAAATACAAGTAACATTTGATATAATATCTTTTAGCCTAACAATTTCAACTCCTGTTATGCCAGTAAATTTCCTCACTGTGCTTTTATCATACTGTTTGGCTTGTATCTGGTAACTCTGAGTTGCTCAGATCCCATTAGATGAGCTCCTGTCTCTGTCATGCCACATGCCCAGTCTCCACTGGACCATTTTTGCTCAGTGGGACCCCTCCTATGAAAGAAGCTAGTCTTCCCTCACTTTTGATGGAACATGAATCCCAGCCCAAACCCAAGCCGGTCAAAATTATCAAGACTTAACTGAGCCTTTGTATTCACGGACCCAACATATATTACTAGAAGCTTCTTTGATTTTGTCACCTTTCATTAGGGTAGTTGGCAGTCAGGATCGACATGAACGAACATGATGACAGGGAAACACATGGCATGTAGTTATGGTAGATTGAGGTGTATTTATTGGGATCCTGCGACAAGGCAGGCATAAGGGCGCTGCTGGAGTCCTGGTATGTGAGACCAACATGGTCTCTGACCCTGGAGTTTAGGGTCTAGTATGTAGTTCAAACAAACAAAAGCACTTTAGTATCATTCACCAATAAAATTTCACTTTGTTTGGATTAATAATTGTAATTTGCCCTCTATGAAAATGTTCTTATTGTGAATTAGACTAGCTTTTAGTGTAATCTTCAAAGTCACCTAAAATATCTTGATAATGTATGCTCAGACAGACTATTTTTTGTTTTATTTATTCATTTTAGAGAGAAAAAAGGGAGAAAGAGACAGAGAAAAACATCAGTTTGTTCTTCTGCTTACTTATGCATTCACTGGTTGATACTTGTATGTGCCTTGACCAGGGATCAAACCTGCAACCTTGGCGTATTAGGACAATGATCCAACCTACTTAGTGCTACTAGGCCAGGGCTTCAAGGAGACTCTTAGTACACTAAATACATCATTGATTCTGAAAGTTTATCTCTAGTTTATCCCCAAAAACAAATAGATAAGAGCGTTACATTACAGAACATCAGGAGACTACAGACTTTACATGTGTCAAGGAATCATGAGTGCTGTATTTGGAATTCTCTATACACTAGGAAGCATTGTATCCATCTTGCTTCTGCTTCCTATCATCCTCTCTGCAGGACACATGCAATGAAGCCATCTTGGTTTATTATAAAATTCTCCACTGCCCAGAAGGCCATAATTTGACTGTCTCCCACTGTTACCAGTTAAATGTCACAACGTTAGAAGAGCCAGTGTTCTGTGAAGCCAACATAATTTAAATTTTCAATGGTTAACAGCTTTTTATTTCTCCCACTATAGACCTAAAGAGATTAGACTTCAGAAGAGAGAGGTTTGGGGGTCACTGGAATAGATTAGTCAAGGAACACACATGCGTACATGCATAGCCCATGGACACAAGCAGCAATGTGGTGAAGGCGGGTGGAGGAGGGTGGCTTCATGGGTGGGAGAAAAGGTGGGGGACAATGGAGGACATCTGTAATAGTGTAAACAATAAAAAAATCATTTCAGGACAAGTGTTTTATTTTTGTCTTTTAAGTAATTTAGCATAAATGCAAAGGGTACACCATCCAACAGGGAGAAATGACAAGCAACTCAGTCTTATTTTTGAGCAACAAGTACATTTTCCTGCCTCTTTCTTGGATCCTGAAAGCGAAATGCCTTTTTAAGATGCTGCACGCAATGATAAAGCAATAAACTGACAAGTTCATGGGGGAAATGGGTTGTTATTGAAATATAAATGTGTGTTTTTACATTTTCTTTCTATATTTTACAATCATCTCCTGGTGGCTTATATATCTCTCTTTCTCCTGATGTTCTGCGGTAGCTTTTCTCTTTCCTCTGCTCACTGACTGGAATCCAGCTGCCTAATATCGATCTGTTGCAAGTCTGTGTCTGAGCAAACTTCATATTACATATTTGTCTTCTCGGAAAAGTGTTCATCAGAATTGGTTTTCTACTACCAGACCTCTTTTTCTCATTTTGCTAAAAAAGGCATGCTGCAGTTATTGATGGAATTAATTTTTTCCTCTGTCTCTCTAACCCTCTTTCTTTTCTTTTTCTCCTCTCTGTATCTTTCTTTTGGATTCAGGCTAATAACTAGATGGTATAATGCTTTTATTATTTGTATTTTCCTTGTTTATTTTAGTGTAAAATTATTTTTCAAGTAGTGATAAATTCAGACAAGACCTCCTCTCCTTGTTATATAGTTTGCAGTAGTTGTGAAGATAATAATTTTGCTGATCTGTTATCAGAGGGGTAGAAGTTTGTAAAATATCAATTCCTATATTGTCTTCTATTATTCATGCAAGCTCATGCTTCTTTACTTATTTTTTAATTTGTTTGCTGGGGATGATCAATTAATGAAACAGTTTCTCTGAAATTAAATGTGTGACTTTGAAGGTACAGAACAAGCAGAAAAATGCAATGTTTTTGGTCTAATATAGACAAACCAGATCTCATAATGTTCCCAAGTAGCCTCTTCACCTCACTTCTTCATAAAACAACAACAGCAACAGCAAAGAGGCAGTATGGCTTAAAGGTTAATGCAGGACGGGGCATGTCACAGGCTCTGGGGTCTTGTGTAGTTCTAAGAAAACCCCAGGTTACTGTTCAACAGCTCATAAGGCAAGTTTACTTTGTCTGGCTGTCTCATTTGATCAGATCTTATCTTGTCATTCATCAAGATTAACATTTAGAGTACAATTTAGGGGAGGGGCTGATAAGATATTATAACTAGACTCTCCCACCCAAGACCAAAGTGGTTGGTTGCTGAGGATTCTACCTGGCTGAGCAGATGACCTCCAAGTGGAGCTCAAGGAGAAATAACAAAGGAAGGTCTAGGAAGCAGTACAGATGGGAACTGGAGGCACAGGCAGTTGATGTGAAGAAGTTATCTCCACGGGAGCTGGGTCCCAGGCACTATCTGTGAGTTAAGGAATAGTTCTCAGGAGGAACTGACTTCAAGACCAAGAGAACTCTGGGGTAGTAGGATGTCTACTGAGCAAGGTCTAGGGCACAAACACAGTCATGAGAGTTGGGTCAGGGCAAGGACTGGAAATGAGAAACCGAGTGATCGTCATGTTACCAGGTTCAGGCAGAGGATCACAGGGTGAGCCCATTAATGCTGGACCCCATGTGTGTCTGCAGCTGGCAAAGCCTTATGACTTTGAGCTGCACTCATTTGGTCCCGGAGATAAGGTGAGACAATCCAGAGGCTTCATTTTTGGGACAAGTGGCTACATGTAGAGGTTGGCTACAAGATGGGCCTGTCAGTTTATATCACCATCCAGGACAGCAAGGTCATCAGTTTCTGTGAGCCATTATATTGGCACCTTGCCATCGTATAAATAGTTAGCTGATATTTGCTAATTCACTGTGGTGAGGGTGGACACAGGTGACGATTAGCTTGTTTCCTCCAGCCAGGACCTGGAGGTCGCTCCTGTTAGAAAGAGATGGCAGCAAACTGGCGTCCAGGGAGTCAACACCAATGGCTCTATAGCAAGGCCTTCTGAGTGTGACCCTGGGGCGGAACTGTTTCTTGCTAGGACATGGGTAAGCCTGAGTCCCCAAGTGACAATTTAAAAAGCTGCCCTATGTTTCAATCGGGGGAGACATTCTAGGACTTCTTACAGTTGTAACTGTTCCAAAGGAAGCTGGTTTAATAAACTTTGATATGATATTGGTTGCATTATGTTGTTCAAACTGGGCAAATCTGAGAGACTATGAAATGTTGCCTGAGATAGCAGGTATTGTGTTGGCCAAAAAATTCATTTGCTTTTTTTTCCCCATAAGATGGCTCTAGTAGTGCTTTGTGGTCTTTACCTTCATTCAAAACCATTTTTTTTAGATTGTATTGTGACAGCTGTCATATCAGCATGTCTTTTTTTAAGATTTTATTTATTTATTTTTAGAGAGGGAAGGGAGGGAGAAAGAGAGAGAGAGAGAGAAACATCAATGTGCTGTTGCGGGGGGCCATGGCCTGCAACCCAGGCATGTACCCTGACTGGGAATCGAACCTGCGATGCTTTGGTTTGCAGCCTGTGCTCAATCCACTGAGCTATGCCAGCCAGGGCAGCATGTCTTAAAAAAACATCAAAATTGGTGATTTTTTGTGTGTGGCCATTTTAATATTGAAGATGGAAGAAAATCCATAACATTTCCAGCATATTATGCTTTATTATTTCAAGAAAGGTAAAAACTCAACCAAAATGCCGTTGTGGGGAAGGTGCTGTGTCTGATTGAAGGTGTCAAAAGTGGCTGCACAGTTTTGTGCAGATTTCTCTCTGGAGGATGCGCCATGGTCAGGCAGACCAGTTGAAGTTGATAGCGATTGAATTGAGAATAATTATCATTATACCACGCGGGAAATAGCTGACATGCTCGAAATATCCAAATCAATAAAATTATTGGTGAACATGAATAATGTGTCCTTTACGGAAAAAATCTAAATGTACTTTTCGGTCAGTCCAGTGGAAGCAGAGTGCCAGAGAAGAAAACCCACCAAATCGAGACAGCATTCCTCCCTCCCCCATCTCCCAGGGCAGGGTGGAGGCCAGCTCCCCATGGGCTTCTGCCAGCCTGGGTCAGGAATCATGCCAGTGCTTGGGCAAATGCAAGAAGCCTGAAAGATCTCTCAGACCTTTGGGTGTTAAGGGCCAGAATTAGATCATTTGCATTTTATTTTTAAGTTAGAAGACCCAGTGTCTTGCCCCAGTTCTATCAGTAATTGGCATTAGGCCATCCCATTCCTTTCTAAGCATCATGTGCTCATCTGTCCAATGGGAATAGTAACCCTTCCCTGTCTACTCACTCAGTAATTGTTTTTCTCTGAATCAAATGAAACAAAGCATGTTTACATTTCCGGCAAAGTGAAGGTTGTTGTCAAAGGTAAGTGTCCATTTGTGGGACAGAACTCATCCTTTGTAGTAAAATCGGGTGAAAAGAGTGAAAGCCTTTTTTTTCCTCTTGTGTGGCTGCCAGCTCCATGGACAGAATCAGGTAGAGCGTGTTGGATAAGGGAGGCACTGAGGAGAAGACGGGGTGTCAAGGGGAGAAGGCAGGTGCTCTCCCTTTGGCTCCTGCAACTGAAGAGGCAGGGGAAAGAGGAGACACTGCCAGGGCCCCAGACTCACAGACAGGTGCCCTTGTTGGTGCCCATTTTTTTATCCCAGCCTGGTGGCAAGTCAACGTGTATCTCAGAAATATCCGTCTCCCTGGGCTGGAGATGGCTGGGAGAGGGATTCTTCCTCCCCTCCAGGGTTTGCCGCACGTCGGGGAGCATGATCAGGAATGCTTGGTCTATGGGGTCCAGGCGACTTTGAAGAGGAGCAAGGAGCAGGGCAGTCATGCTCTTTGAAGGTGAAGGACGAATAGGCCAGGACACTATGTTCAAAAATGGAAAAATGAGAGGATAAAAATCCTCTGCCTCCTTTTGTTCTAAAGGTAGAGATATTTGGAAACAAATTTATATTATAATGTCATGTTAAATATCATTATTCAAGATGGTCTGTTTTAGTAAAGCATGTTTTTTAAAACAGGATTTTTTTAGACAGCCAAGTTGTTAAGTTTTTAGTTATTGCTGAGGGAAGAGAACTACTGCATTTAAATATTCAATATACTTTAAAGTCATTATTTTTTCTTTAATCATAGTTTTATTTTTCAGTATAAGTGTTCCTTATACAATTTTTCTTTTTTTCTCTCCATGTGGAAGATAAGCTGGAAGAATCTGTAAGAACTAAAGCTCGGAGAGATCAGGGTCTGAGAGGCAGTCACAGTAACAATAAAAAAGAAATCTTTTAACCCTTGCCAGGTGGCTCAGTTAGTTGGAACATTGTCTCATACACCAAAAGGTTGTTAGTTCCATCCCCAGTCAGGGCACATAAGTAGGTTGAGAGTTCAAACCCTGGTTGAGTCGTGGACAGGAAGCAACAGATTGATGACTCTCTCACATTGATGTACCTTTTTCTCTTTCTCTCTCCCCACCCCTCAGGTGAAGAGTAAAAAAAAAAAATCTCTTAAACTACAGTGCTCATAGCCAGGGCAAGGCTTTTAATACTAAGCTCTTCTGAAGCCATGGAACTGAAGCTGCAGGAGGTATTCGGTACTGTGAGGGGCTTTGTGGCAAGTTGAAACAAACAAAAATTAAAAAGAGATGGGATGGGATAGAATGGGGAAGGGTTGGGAAGAGAGCATTGTACTCAAAGCCTGGACTTGAAGCTTTGTACTGTATTATTGATAAGTGATGACTGAGTTCTTATTACCTTGCAAACTCTGTTCTTCATCTACATTAATTCATTGGCTTTGCACAACAGCCCAGGTGAAATACCTATTATTTGCCTCATGTTTGCAGGCAAGAAAACTGAGTTGTCCAGTGGGTAGGTTAAATTTCTAAGGTCACAGAATTAGTTCGTGGTAAAACTGGAATTAGGAATCCAGAGACCATATTATAACATGAGGGTACATAGATCTAGTTTTATTATATTACTATTTGTGCTATCACAGTTGTCCCAAATTTTCCCCCTTTGTTGCTCTCCACCCAGCACCCACCCCCATTCCCTCAGGCAATCCCTACACCACTGTCCATGTCCACGGGTCCTTCATGTATGTTCTTTGGCTACTCTATGCCCTATGCTGTACTCACATCCCCATGACTATTCTGTAACAACCAATTTGTACTTCTTTATCCCTTCACCTTTTCTACCCATTTCCCTGACAACCCTCTCATCTGGCAACCATCAAAATGTTCTCTTTATCTATAATTACGTTTCTGTTCTGCTTACTTGTTTATCTACTTTTCTTAGAGTTATTTGTTGTTAGAGATGATTTATTCTCACTTTTTTGTTCATATATTTGATCTTCTTCATCATCTTCTTTTCTTTCTTCTTAAATAAAGACCCTTTAAAATTTCATATAATATTGGCTTGGTGATGATGAACTCCTTTAGATTTTTCTTGTCTGGGAAGCATTTTAATCTGCCCTTCCATTCTAAATAATAGCTTTGCTGGGTAGAGCAATCTTGGTTGTAGGTCCTTGCTTTTCATCACTTTGATATTTCTTGCCAATACCTTCTAGCCTACATAATTTTTTTTGAGAAACCAGTTGACATTCTTATAGGGGTTCCCTTGTAGGTAACTAACTGTTTTTCTCTTACTGCTTTTAAGATTTTCTCTTTGTATTTAACTCCAGCATTTTAATTATGATGTGTCCTGGAGTAGGCCTCTTTGGGTGCATGTTTTTTGGGATTCTCTGTACTTCCTGGATATATATACATATTTTCCTTCACCAAGTTAGGGAAGTTTTCTGTATTATTTTTTTTCAAATAGGCTTCCGATTTCTTTCTTTTTCTCTTGTTCTGGCACCCCTAAGATGCAAATGTTGAACTGCTTGAAGTTGTCCCAGAGGCTCCTTACACTATCCTCATTTTTTGGATTCTTTTTCCTTCTTGCTATTCTGATTGGTTGTTTTTTTCTTTCTTATGTTCCAAACCACTGATTTAATTCTCAGCTTCACCCAATCTACTGTTGACTCCCTGTAAATTGTTCTTTATTTTAGTTAGTGTATCCTTCATTTCTGACTAGATCTTTTTTAGGCTGTTGAGGTACTCACTGAGTTCCTTGATCATCTTTATAACCAGTGTTTTGAACTCTGCATCTGATAGATTGCTTTTCTTAATTTTTTTTTTAGTTCCTTTTCTGAAGTTTTACCCTGTTCGTTCATTTGGGCCATGTTTCTTTGTCTGCATTTTGGCAATCTCCCTGTGTTTGCTTCTGTGTATTAGGTAAAGCTACTATGTCTCCAGGGTTGGCTGCCTGAGGTAGTAGGCATCCCATAGGGTCCAATGGCAGAGCCTTCCCTATTATGCAAGCTGGGTATTCAAGGTGTGCCTTCTATGTGGGCTGCGTACACCCTCCTCTTGTAGTTGAGCCTTAATTGCTCTGGGCACATCCAATGTCAACTTCTGGTTGTTTTCTGTCCTGAATCACACAGCATAAGCTACAAAGTGATCTGAAGATGGCTGCTACTTACGCTGAGCTCAGAGGTGCTCAGGCCAAGCCAACCCATGGACCAAGACTGGCTGCTGCTAGTTCTAAGCTTGCGGCAACTTAGCAAAAGATATGGGTCTCATTGAAGCCTGATGCTGCTTGTTTGAGAAAGTTTAGGACAATCTGAAGTATGGGCTAAGACAAGTCATTTGTATGGAAAAGCCACTGGAAACAGCTTGGGTGAGCCTGAAAGTTGGGTGTAGCAGGGCCTCAGGGAATCACCAGTGTGGGGTAAACAGTGTGAGCCAGGTGGATGGAGTCTCAGATATGGTGCCACCTGCTGTCTCTGAGGTTCTGTGGGGAGGGCTCAGAAAAGGAACAGTGGCCTCTGCCAGTGCTTCTGTCTGGGAGAAAGCTGCCCCCACCCAGCTCTCACCCTGATGCTGGACAATTCAGTTCCTCCTTGTATGTCTCTGGTGCCTTTCAATCTGCTGTCCCCTTGCTGGAGCTCAGAGGGAGTGAGTCCCAGAAGTTTGTGCACAGGCTTTTTAAGAGAAACTGCCTAGGATTCCAGCAGTTTTGTCTTCCACAGCCTCAATCCCTCCTGATGTTTATAGCCAGAGATTGTGGAGACTTATCTTCCTGGCACTGAAACCATGGCTGGGTGGCCTGGTGTGGGGCTGGGACTCCTTGCTGCTGAGCTATCCCTCCCAATTTTTACCTCCACATGGGTGTGGGACCAGCCCATTCCACATCTCTGCCCCTCCTACCAGTCTCAACATGCTTTCTTCTTTAATTCTGTAGTTGTAGGACTTCCATTCAGCTCAATTTCTGACAGTTCTGAATGATGGTTATTCTATATACAGGATCCTGTGCCAATAATGCCCCTTTTTATTATAAAATATTTTATTAAAAATCATAAGCATGTGATTCCGTAACATAACAATGTCACACTCAAGCACCCCATATAAAATTTTAGGTGAAATGTTAAAATTAAAACTAAAAACTATTACAACCACATTATTATCCAACTAACCATACTCCAGCAGGGCTTACTTCTGCTAGACCTTGTAGTTTGGTTGTAACTTTGATGTGGTTGTGCAAGGAGGTGAGCTATATTTATCTATGCCACCATCCTGACCAGTGGTCCAGAGACCATATCATTAACCACTATGATATGGCAGAGAGAGAGAGAGAAAGGGAAGGATGCATTAGATTTGTTGTATTTAAATCTGTCTTTATTTAAATGATACCATCTTTAGATATACCATTGTCAAAATCATCAATGGATACTTACACTAATGAAATGTATTTTTAAAAATAATAAATGAATTAATTTACTTAATCTATTCTAATTGAAATGTATTTTACTTCAGATTTTTTCTTTTTAAAATACTTACTGTTGACACTATTACAGATATCCCCCATTTCGCCCCCTTTTTCCCCCACCCCCCACCTTTACCACATTGTTGACTGCATCCTTGGGCTATGCATATATGCATATATGTTCTTTGGCTAATTTCTTCCAGTTTCCCCACCCCCACCCCTCTGAGACCTGTAAGCCTGTTCCATGTGTCCATGCCTCTGTTTTATTTTGTTCATCAGTCTATTTCGTTCATTGGGTTTTGAAGCAAGTGCTGCTTTTGTATTCTCCTCAGTAATATTTTACTTAGGATTTTCAAATCAATATTTGTAAGTGATTTAGTTTCCAATTTTCTTTCTTTGCTATGGTTATCAAATTTCTATCAATATTATACTGATTTATAAAATAGTTTAAATATTATTTCATGTTCTTTGGTTTGCAATGATTTGTATTGCATTGGGACTATCTAATATGAAGGTTTGATGCAATTAACCTGTGAAACCATCAGAACCTGGATTTTTTTTTATGATATAGAATCTGGATAATTTTCTCTATTAAAATTAGTTGTTTAAATTTCTATCTTTACTGGGATAAATTCTGGAAACCTGCATTTTCATAGGAAATTATGTATTTTACAGAGATTTCTTTTATAACTGTGTAAAAATGGTCAATATTAAAATTTCCTCTGTTTTAATGATCATTCCTCCATCACTTATGCACATATTTTAAAGATTTAATTTATTTATTTTTAAAGAGAGAGGAGGGGAGGGTGAAAGAGAGGAAGAGAAACATTGATGATGTGTGAAAGATACATTGGTTGCCTCCCCCACACCCCCAACTGGGGACTTGGTCTGCAACCCAGGCATGTGCCCTGACTGGGAATTGAACCTGTGACCCTTTTGTTTGCAGGCCAGTGCTGAATCCACTGAGCCACACCAGCCAGGGCCACTTATGTATATTTTTATAGTTGTGCTTCTATCTTTTCTCTTATTAGTTGTTCAATAGTTTGTTGATTTATTAAGTAGAATGATTTTTCCTGTTATTTTAATAAGAATTTCTGATTTTGTATTTAATATGTCCTTTTAACTTATGCACAAATTACTGTTTTGTTATTATTTAGCTGTTTAAGTTAGAAATGTAATTTATTTGTATTGTGTTTAACTTAAGAATTTGAGAAATTTCAAGAACAGGAGAAAAGACTGGAATCTGAAATGAAATAGCTATTGTGAAATTCTTGGTGGAATAAGTGATGCAGACTGTTTAGTACAGGGATGTTTAAAACACAGATTATTGATTAAATAATTAATTTCATTAGTATGTTGATTTGTTAGTTATGTGGACTAAAAAGAAGCCACAAACTAAGCCTGACAAGCTCAGGGGAGGTCTGCATGGTGCTCCCTACAGACTCAGAGACCAAAAGTACCCCCATAGGATGGTCTGAACAGAAACATTTCTAACTAAAAGTGAGTCATGGAAAGTAGTCACATCCTAGGCCTGTACCTTCCTTGACAAAGGTCAGTATTTACCTTAAGGAAGCCTACCTATTGCCTTTTTTGTCTATTATAACTTATCTTTGAGATGTCAGAGTAACTCCCTTTCTCCAGACCCCTCAGAGTACCTCACTCCAGCTCATGAGGCCTCAGAACCCCTCATTGTTCTCGTGTTCCCGGCAAACCATCCCTAAGTGCTGTAAATGTTAATCATTAACTGTCCTGCACCCACAAGTGTGAAAGGAGTATGTGTCTCTCCATTTTATTTTTTACCCAATCCCAGAAGATTTCCCTGTTTTCTTTATCTGCCAATGGATTTCATGTAATGCTCCTTATAGCTCCTCTTTTTATTCTAATATATAAAATAAATTGCAAAACTGTCATTCTCTGGAGCATTTCTCAATTTGTTGAGACTTTGCTTCCTGTCAACCATCATTCATCATTTTTTATTAAAACACACACACACACACACCGTGTTTTTCAGACTATAAGACACACACCCCCACCCCAAATCTGTGAGGAAAATGCAATGGCGACCCTGCTCCTGCCTCGTGTGACCCCACTGTACCGCCACCTCCCCTGCCACAGCAAGCCAGGTAAGCTACATTCAGACTATAAGACACCCCCCCTTTTCCTCCCAAATTTGGGGGGGTGTCTTATAGTCCGAAAAATACGGATTTTGTGTATATGTGTGTGTGTGTATTTATATATATTTATATATATTTTATATATTTATAGATGTAAATTTGCTACAGGTTTGGATGTTTCTTACATTGATATTTACTTTTTGTAGTCAGCAGGATTCCAAAGAAGCCCACCCAGGACCACCCTGGAATCCCAGACCTGGAGCTAGGTACTAGCCTTGTGCCCCACCAGCTCCCATTTGCATTGGGTAAACTTGGGTAAAGTTTTCCTGAAATTCCAGAGCTCCCTGTTTTAAAGAAGCCACGGCTTTATTTGAGCTGTTCTTTAAAACAATCCTTGAAGTGGCACTAAAAATTAAATAAGAGTTGAGCTAACCCAGGGTAAGGATAGGGTAGAAATAACTCAGGAACAGAAGAAAAAAATGGGTGGCTGGTTTTTAATTTTGGCTTTTCAATTTGAATTGTTTACTGAGAATCTGAACAAAAACTTTTGCTAGATAAATAAAAGTCTAAGTACACTTTCAGCTCTGAAGTTAAGGGACATTTACTAGCTCCAACTTGAATTTTGGGTGTTCTAAAGTGAATCTGTGTAAAGGTGTCAGAGGGTACCCCTCAAGACCAGCAGGGCCCCATAGGGAATTTGAACACAGTTATAATTAAATAATTGGCTTGTTGGGGAAGCACAAATAAAGGCTGGTTACCCAGGGCTCCAAGTCCTCATGGCTGTAGCAGACAGCTGGGAAGAGAAACCCAGACAGGCAAGTGGGGCTGAGCAACTCAGCAGGTGATAGCTCCTTGGAACTCAATCCATAATCAGCACACTTCAACCCACTACACAATATGCCTATAAATCTATTCAGACTCTGCAGATCTTGAAGAAAACTAATATTAACTTAAGAAATTATGCCTCCAAGGCCGACAAGCATCCAGGATGCAGGCCCCATGTAGTAGTCCTGCAGATGTACAATTCATAAGCAAGCACGTGCAAGTACTTACGGAAATGGGAAGATGTAACTAGAAGCGATATCAACAGAAGACGCCAAAATGGAGCTCTTTGACACCTTAATTATTTTTTATGCACAATTAGCAAAAACCAGTTCCAAAATTAAACCAAATAAATGAGAAGCTAATCTTGATTGGAAATTAGAAGCTTCTAGAAAGAGCACAAAATTATCTTCTCTACAGGAAGTTACTAAGACATTTTCGAGACTATCTCTAAATTAAGAAAAGCTTTCAAAGCTGCTTAAGGCCAACACCCCACATTTTTCTCTTCTCCAACTGCCCCATTGTACCCTTGACATAACCCTTGTTATGACTTAACTCTCTTTTCCTCCTCCCCCTCCTCTCTTTCTTCTACATCTTCTCTGCCATAGCTTTCCACTGACCTAAGGGATACTCAGGATAAAGAAACAGACCAGTATAAACTAAAATAATAATAATAAAAGAATTCTGGAAGCTCCCTTGGGAGAAAAGCCAGTCTCAGTTGGAGGGGACCAGCAGTTTTACATGTTCCTTGGATTAGACTAGAATTAAGAAATCTACCTAACAATGTCCCTGACCCTCTCTGAGACCCTGATGGGTTCACAAGGAAATATGATATAGCTGTTCAAATATGTGATCCTGGCTATCCTGACTTATTCTAATTAATGTACCTACTGGTTTCTGAGAGCAAAGCAACAGTTACTAAATAGGGTCTGCTGGAAATGCCTATAGAAATGTCTGTTTTTATGTAGAAAGCCAGGTCACCTTTAGAAGGATTGTAGAAAGCTGAAATGAGCCCTGGCTGGTGTGGCTCAGTGGATTGAGTGCTGGCCTGAGAACCAGAGTCACAGGTTTATTCCCAGTCAGGACACATGCCTGGGTTGCAGGCCAGGTCCCCAGTAGGGAGCACACGAGAGGCAATCACACATTGATGTGTCTCTCTATTTCTCCCTTCCTTCCCCTCTGTCTAAAAATAAATAAAAATAAAATCTTTTTTAAAGAAAGAAAGCTGAAATAGGATTTAGGAAAAGAAAAGAAGCAGAAGCAAGCATAGTGCTTCTCCAAGAACTGAGAAGGCATTTCCTCTTCTCCTCACTAATTCTTTAAGAGAAATCAAAACTACCACGAATGAGGAAATTACTAGGCCCATTGTAGATTATCTGTTCTTAACCCCACCCAACTACGTTGCCTTATTACACAGAATAAAGCCTTTGTACAAATGGTAGGAATATCTAATCAACCAATGTCTGTATTTAAATCAAAACCTTTTCCCTTCTAACTAAGGATGGTTATAAGACAATATATATATATTTTACTAGTCAAATCTGCCCCAATTTACCTGGTAGGATGATACTTTCATGAAACCAATGATGCACATATATTCTTTTTTTCAGAAGGTAAAATGTATTTAGAACTAAATGAATCAGATACTGAACCAATTGGGAAAATAATGATTTTAAAGAAAACTAATCTTGAGTCAGACTGAACATTTGTTATAGGACATTTCAATGCAGCTTTGGCCTTTTTGGATAAAGGATATTGGATGTTCACCAATATCCTTTATGCACAAACTGAAATTGAGTCTATTATACAAGATACTATTTTTAAAAGGGGGCTTATTATTTTGTGTATGAGCCTTTGTAACTCTCCCATCCTTTCCAGTAAAGACACCCAATAGGAAAGATTAAAGATTTGTAGAGGAGCTCAGAGCTATAAATAAACATATCCTGTATTTCCAAATCCACATACCCTATTATTAGTAGTGATATGAACTGCCAATATTTTTCAGTGATGGATTTATGTAGTACTTTTTCAGCATTCCTATAAAAAAAGAAAATAAAGACAGAAAATAGTTCTTTGCTTCCATCTGTGAAGATTTCAAGTTTCTTTGGACAATGATGCTCCCAGTGATACACAGAAAATCTTGTTTATTTCTCTCAGCCACTAACAATTGATCTGAATGTTGAATTTCCCTAAAATTCCACTCTAACCTAATGTACAGATGGTATACTTTTATACTCTAGGGCTAATTAGACTCCCAAGACGAAACAGTTTACCTGTTACCACAGCTAGCCATTAAGGTACATAGGATGTCACAGGACAAGTTTCAATTCTGCTTACCCCAAACAAAATACCTTAGTTTCCTAGACTTGCATGTCTTTTCTTCACTGGGTTAAGAAAGTTTTCCTTCATTATATCTTCACAGAGGTTTTCAGTTTCTTGCCCTCCCTCTTCTCCTCCTGGCACCCCCATGATTCAAATGTTGGTACACTGGAAGTTGTCCCAGGGGCTCCTTATATGATCCTCATTTTATTTATTTATTTTTCTTTTTGTTGTTCTAAAAAGCAATAATCTGCAACCAAGACTACTCTACCAAGAAAAATTATCATTTAGAATCAAATGACAGATAAATGTCTTCCAGATAGGAAACAGCTAAAAATGCTCATCGCCACCAATCCAGTATTATATGCAATGATAAAAGGTCTTCTTTAAGAAGAAGAAAAAAGATAAAAATTATGAACAATAAAATGACAATAAATACATATTTATCAATGACTGAATCTAAAAAAACAAATAAATAAACAAGCAGAACAGAAACAGACTCATAGATACAGAGAACATTTTGATGGTTGCCAGATGGAAGGGGAGGTTAGGGAGGTGGGTGAAAAGCTGAAGGGATTAAAAAGTACAAATTGGTAGTTACAGAATAGTCATGGGGATGTAAACTACAGCACAGGGAATATAGTCCATAATATTGTAAATTCTGTATGGTGTCAGAGTGGTACAAAATTTATTGGGATGATTATTTAGTAAGTTATATAATGCTAATCACTGGGCTGTACACCTGAAACTAATATAATGTTATGTCAGCTATAATTAAAAAAATAAAAATTTATTTAAAGTAAAAACAATACCTTATTTATCTAATATTTAAAGATGGGCTACTAATTAACCCTGAAAGACTCAGAGGAATAATATTTTTCTTCTAAAAACAAACAAATAAAAAATAGAACAGCTTAGAGGGTTCCTGGGTCCATCTACTGCCACACCCAGCTACCCAATTTTGTATTAATGGCCCAACCTCTATGTTTCTTACTAAAATCAGATTGCCCTAGTCCAATCCAGTAAAATCTGTTAGTGAAAAAAAGCTGTAAAAGCTATTAAAAGAATTACCTAAATCTCTCGCTCTAGAACATCTCAATTATAAACTTTATTTTTATACCTAAAGAAAATGCTTTAGAAGATTTTACTCAGAAGCATCAAGATAGTCATGGACCCACAGGACACTGTAGTCAGCAGTTGGGCACCAAAGGCTCTGTCCCAGTCAGACAGCTTTCTCTGCCACGGCCATGCTGTGCAAACAGCAGAAATCATTGTGGGCTCTCCTTTACTTTCTTATGTTACTCATTCTGTTGAATCTCTATTGTAGTCTCATCACACTCAACCCTTCTTTCAGTCAACCAGCTTCTTATGAAGTACTCCTGCTTTCCATGCCTAATACTAACTCCATGTAACAGTTTTTAACCCAGCAACTTTGCTAATTTCTTTGCAGGAAGAATGATACAGAGAGATCTGATTAAGGTAACTCAGATCACTGGGGAGAAGTGGAGGTGGGGGGGAAACATAGGAGTTTGCCAGGGCAACTGTGGGTGGTTTAGGGCAGGATTGGCTGAGAAGAGGAACATCTCCAGAGCCAACGGAAATACAGAGAGAGCTCTGTGTCTCCTGAGCTGGCGCTCTCTCAGGCTCGGTTCTGGTTTTCAGCCTCACTCTCACTCTCAGACTCTTCTCCCTGGAGGATGCTGCAGCTGCCTGCATTTTCCAACAGATGGTGTTTTGGATGGGAAGGAACTCCAGGCACAGCCTAGGATGGGGCTGGCCTGGCAGAGGATGGCAGGTTTATTGGTTTATTCTTTGGGTGTTCTAGAGAGAACAAGCTCTGGTGTGGAAGCCTGTTATTCTTCCAAAATTGTGAAGCTTTTGTATATTATACTGGTTTTAGTTTGTAAACTAACCCTACAGAAACAAGATAACTAAAAACAGGGAAAAGCTAGGAGAACTCAGGTGTTAGAGTTTAGCCTTAATTGATAGGCTTAAATGATTAAAGCTGTGACTTGGTAAGATTAAAACTGCATTTGAATAAAGATTCTTTTTGCCCCTGCAATTTTTGCCTAGTGGGCAGCATAACCCTAGTTGCTGTTCAGTAACATGAAGACATCTATAACTGTGTTTTGCTTATTGAACACTTCTTCGTAGAAATAATTTATGTGAAAGATCTGAAAGATACACAGGGACATGACTGAGCTGGATATGTAGTAACTTCCCTGGTGGACATGATGGAAGGTTCTTACCTACTTGAGTAAGATCTGCCCAACTAGCTGAATTGATTCTCCTAATTCAAACCAAAGATCAAATGGCCAATATTTACAATATTGCTATGCATTTGGTGTAGCTCACAACTTTGAAATGTTGCAGAAGCAGCAACTCTTCTTAATTTTCTTTAGGTTTCATTAGAGTTATGGTAATTGGGTTTTACCTGAATTCCGCCATCTCAAGGATACAAATATGTGTTAGTCATGATTTGTGTGGGGTTTTTTTACACTGCACTGAGGCATTCCCCTGAAGATGAGTAACATCCTTACCAGCAGGAAAATTATTATTGAAAAGATAATAATTCCCAATTGGGGAATTCCTTCTTCATTACATAATGACAGATAGACTCATTTTACTAGGCAAATAATGCAATTCATTAGTAATATTTGGCTTATTCTATAGCATTTTTCTTGTGCTTATCACCCCAGTCCTCTGGATTGGTGGAAGGTACAAATGGTGCAATTAAAAGATAAATTTTCAGAAGCTTTTAATCTCTTTTGCCCAAAAACTTTCCCTAGAGTGCTCTATTCGTTTTGGTAAACATAACCTTTCTCCTCATTAGTCACTGGTCACTCTGTACATCTGGATAAAGGGACATACAAACCAACCTTACTAATGGGAGACATTCTTTATTATTATCAGGGACTTATTAACGAGCTTAAAGAAATTGATAAATTAATAATTGGTTCACAATGTGCTCCTAAGAGACAAAAATGGTCAAAGACCATAACTTACAACCAGGAGATTTTATCCATTGGAAAAGATACCAATTAAAGGCTTTCTCCAACTTCCTTAGAGGACTTTTACCAGGTGCATAACTGTGAATGCACATCTACCCATGTCTCTGACACTTGTCTCTGCCTACAGTGGAGATCAAAGCCTTATTGAGGACAGGAAGCCACCAACATCAGAGAGAGCCAGCCATCCCTAGACTGACAAGGCCTGTGCACTTACACATTGATGCTGAACTTAAAAACCATTTGCTTTATTGTCATTACCTGTCTGCTAATATTAATCATAATTATAGTTAAATTTTTTGCTTTTCTCAAACTTTGTTCTTATATAGCCCAACTGTTAATAATTGCTGACAGTAGGTATAAGACAACTTTTGCATTATCAATAATACTTTTTTATGGTTTCTGTTTTGAAATTTAGAATAATATCCCTGCACAAGAAAGAAAAGGGATGTGTATACTTCTGAGAGAAGTTAAAAAGAAGTAGCTTGTTCTCATAAGTTCATTATTTCTGTGGGTACAAAGACAAACTAAGAAGAATAAGGTAAGTTGTAGAAAGTTAATGGAAAAGGAATACGGAGAAAGAAATTTTATGTGTAAATGCTAGACTGTAATTATGGGAATGTGCTAATCTCCTTACCCAACAAAGACTACTAACTATATTAATTCAGATGGAAGCTGAAGTGGCCATTAAAAAAATATATGGCCCTCTATAATGGCTGCTGAGACATAGGAAATTTACTTATGAAACTTTTACTGTACTCCTGGTCTCTGGAAATTTTTATACAGTAATTGTAATTTGCACCATTCTGTTCTTCCAGCCTTGACTCCAACTAAACCTCAAAGTTTCAGTTCCCAATTGCACAACTAGAAGGAATCAGATTAATAATAAGTGACACTTGAGTACTTCCAATGAGAAGTAAATGGGCTATATTAAAATGAATAATAATAATATCAGTAAATGGGAACCCATCTCATGGTCAGTTTGAGAAAACAAAGACATATACGGTATGCCTTCAAGCTATACGTACATGTTATACCAGATGCAAAATACAAAAAGATGGAAAGCAAAACTTGGATAATGATTGTTTACAGGTTAGAAATAATCTATAGCTCTTTCTATTCTTTTCTCTTCTTTTCTTTTCTTTCTTTCTTTCTTTTTTTTACTTAATGAAGACCCATAAGTCCTGACTGCCTCCCATTTCCCTACCTTCACCTTTTGAGAAAAATTTGGCCTTGACTTTCTACTGTCCTATCCCATATCAAGTGGTTGATTTCAACAAGACAAATTATGACACAAAGACTCCCTAGAAATGAGACTTTCTAGCACCATGGAACCACATTATCTAAATGAAAGGTTGGTCATCAATGCATGCTTTGGTTTGACTTCTAACCAAAGGGAGAAAGTGTAGATAAAAAAAGAGGCCACAGGTGAACCTGAAAAGCTCAGAGAAGACCTGCATGTCAGGCCCTACAAACCCAGAGACCTAAAGTAACCACATATTCAATAGGAGGGTCTGAATATAAGCATTTCTAACTAAAAGTGAGTCATGACGTGCAGTCACATCCAAGGCCTGTATCTTCCTTTACTTTTTCTTTTTACCTTAGGTAAGCTTGTCCATTATCTTTTTGTACCTACTGCAACATACCCTCAGGTTGGTAGAATAATCCTCATTTTCCAGATCCCTCAGAGTACAGCCTTACCCCAGAGTGCACAGCACGAAACCACAAATCCCTCGTTGTTATCCTCTTCCTCAGATTGTTTTTATATGCTGCAAGTGTTTTTATTAACAATTCTGTACCCACCAATGTAAAAAAAGAAGAATGTGCATCTTCGTTCTACTTTTACTAAATCCCAGAGATTTTCTCACTTTGCTTTCCCCTGTCCCCTCAACCTACCACCAATAAATTTCATGCAACTCCTCCTTTGATTTTAACATATAAAATAAGCTACAAAACTATCATTCTCCACTGCGATCTTGCTTCCCAACAATTGTCATCAGTTTGGCTCAAATAAACATAAAAATTCTCTACAGGTCTAGATGTCATTGACAGTTCAGCTAAATTGTAATTCTCTTCTGGGAGTCCCACATCCTCAGTAAAATTCTCTGCAAAAATTCTCCTTGTGTTTTGAGGAAAGCAACTATATTCCATGTTGAGGACATTATTGTTTCATGTTCAGCATGTCAGAATTCAGAGATAAGCAAAGAAATTTTTAAAACAGAAAAACTGTAGGAAGAAAACATTCCATAGAAAGAGAAAACCAGAGATTCAAATAAATCATGGGAACATGTTTCTTGAAAATTCACCATAGTGTGGATGGCTGGGCATTCAAAATTGCAGTGACTGATATAGAGCAGGGATGTTCAACCTTTTGGCATCTCTGACCCACACTAGAGTTGGGAGAAGAGTTGTCTTGAGCCACATATTAAATGCATTGTGACACATAATCACAAAAAAAAAAATCTCATGTTTTAAATAAATTTACAATTTTGTGTTGGGCTGCATTCAAAGCCATCTTGGGCTGCATGTGGCCTACAGGCTGTGGGTTGGGTATCCCTGAAAAGAAGGTGGAGGAATTTTTTTACTTGAATATTGCAGTGACTTGGTGACCTCATGGAGTCATCTAAGTTACTAGGTACTGCCTTTTATAAACCTTCCCATTTTCCCAAATGGGAAGTGTTGTTTACATCCATGGCATTGAGATTAAGATTCTATGAACAATCTAACCCTGGCAATCCTTTGCCACCTCCACATTGTCTTAGAAGAGCTCTGAGCTGCCTCCCTATAGCCTCATGAGACTGTGGGATATTGTAAATTACTTGAGAAACTGGCATTTATCATTATTCTCAGGAGACTACAACTAAAAATTAATAGAGCTTCTTTGGTAATTGTGAACTTGAAAAGTACTGGTGTATTTTTGTTCTAATTACTCACATCTCAGTTCAGTTATTTAAAAAATAAACTGCCTCTCTGAACCTCTATACAACTTTTCCACTTCCTAAGCCCTGGCTTATCTTTCTTAATGCCAGTTCCTATTAGCTCATTCTGTACTCCCAGGCAGTATGTGGAGATAAACACCCAGACAATCAGAGCTGCTTCATCATAACATGTATCACCTACTGTACTCCTGACTGCCTCCTCCTGGCCAGCTCTCAGGCATGCGTCACTTCCAGAAGATCGTTCCGAAGCCACTGTCAGAAGGGTAAGCACACTGGTACTTGATCCTGGATCTCCTTGACGTGTCTTGCAAGAGACCATTGCTCAGTATCTCCAATGGGCCTTACACCATGTAGGGTTATCTCATTTCTTAACTTCACCTCCAAGCCACCCCACACAGTCCCTGCAAGTCTCTGAAAGAGGAGCACCAGGTGCCAGCATTATTGCACACCTAATTTCCTAGGAGTGTACTTCCTAGGAGTACACTGTTCCCACAAGCACGCTTTTATGCCTTTTTTGCCTCCTACCTTAAACCAAAACACACTGAACCCATCTCTGGACATGCCCTGAAGGTTATTTTCTCCTTGTTTTTACCCCCAGGGAAGTGTATTTTTTGGATTTTAAGTTGCTAGTGAGGGCTGTCTAGTGCCTGGGTGAGTCACTTTGCTCTCTTTGTGAACTCCCTTTCTCTGGGCACACACCCAGGCCGATCTCAAATTTGTCCTTTCTTTTCACCTAAGAAGAATTTAGTTGAGTTTCAGGAATAAAGTTTGTCTGATAAAGATCAAGTTTCTGAATCTTAGCTGTAGCTCAATTCTTGGTTTGGCAGGTGATCCTGATTGTTTTTAAAATGGACATTAGACCCTCAAGGGAGCCGAGGCCTGCCTGCCCCACTAGACCTCCCCACTGGAAGGACACCTTTGTGACTCACGTTCCAGGTGGTGTTGCTCTTCCAGGAACTTTCTCCCAGGGCAAAGTCACTAGAGATGGGAGCGCTGGAAAGGTGGGGGCTGGCCCTCATTCTCCACTGTGCTAGCTGTTCACACTGAATCAGACAGGATCCCGGGGATGGTAAGCCAGGACTCATGAATCTATCCAGGCACACTGCCAGAGAATGCTGAGCACAGTCTTACCAGTTCGACCCAGCATGAAGACAGCAGAAAGCTGTGGTCTGGGAGCTTGGGCAGAATGTGGTTCAAGAGAACATTCTGATGGTTTGAGGAGACAGGCTCTGCTAGGGTTGCACTGTGATCCGTTACTCAGCACATATTGCTGGGGTCCCATACAAGGCTTCTCATCCAGCTCCTTCCTCTTACAGGAGAAAAGCACCATTCCTCCTTAGCAAGAATATGTGAGGTTCTCCAGAGTCAAGAGGAGGGTTATGTTTACCAAAAGTAGAGTACTCCAGGGAGGGCTTTCGGGTAAAAGAGATTAAAAGCTTCTGAAAAATTACCTAGTTGAGTTTTAATTGTACCATTTATGACTGGACAAATAAGATGAGGTAGCCCTGGCAGGTGTGGCTCTGTTGGTTGGAGCATCATCCCAACCAAAAAGTCGTTGCAGGTTTGATTGCCAGTCAGAGCATGTATAATCCCTGGGCTGGGCTCATATGGGAGACAACCAACTGAAGATTCTTTTTTTGCATTGATGTTTCTCTATCTCCCAAAGCAATGAAAAAAGTGTCTTTGAGTGAGGAGGAGGAGGAAGGAGAAGGGGGAGAAGAAAAGGAAGAAGATTTATACAGTGGAATACTACTCTTTCATATAAACAAGGGAAATCTTATAATTTGTGTGAACATGGATAGACCTATAGGGTATTATGCTAAATGAAACAAATCAGACAAAGAAAGACAAATACTATATTGTGTAACTTATTTGTGGAATCTTAAAAACAAAGTAAATGTACAAACAAAATAGAAACATATTTATACATACAGAGAACAAACTGATCACTGCCAGACAAGATAGGATTTGGCAGCCTGGGTTACAAAGTGGAAGAAATTAAGAAGTACAAATTGACAGTTACAAAATAGCCACATGAATTTCAAGAGTAGCATCGGGAATAAATTCCATAATCTTGTAATGAGTACGTATGGTGCCATGTGGGTACTAGTCTTATGAGGGTGGTCACTTTGTAAGTCATATAGATGTCTAACCACTGTGCTATACACCTTAAACTAATATAACATTGAATGTCAACTAATTTTTTAATTAAAAAATAAAAAGTACCAAATACATAGAGTAGTAAATACATAAACCAGTAAGAGTGTTTATTACCATAACGAGGTATTACACACTTTGCATAACTGTATGGGGTGTATTCTTATACACCTGGCAGGGCAGTAGGTTGTTTACACTAACACGACTACAACATGTAACGGCTGTGCTGCAACTTGCAGCGGCTACCATGTCAAGAAGTTACAGTGGATTTCCTGCTTCACTGTGACCCTATGGGACCACCATCCTGTATGTAGTCCGTGTTGACTGAAATGTCATTATGTGGTACATGACTTTTTTTTTTAAACTAAGAACCAGGAAAAGTCACTTGATTTATCCTTTAAATAAGGATACAAAACTCTCCTTTTACAGGAGAGTTTGCTTATAGTCCTCTTAAGGTGATATGGCAGGTAGGCATTTATTATTAGCTTTAGGGTCAAAAGCCTTGACCCTCACGTCCCAAATCTATCATTCCTTAGCTGGTTTGCAGTTTTCTTTTGTATAAGTTGGGAATTAAAATCCCACCCAAATGTGTTTTCGGAGGATTACTTGAAATAATAAATAGACATGTTTTTCTATTAAAAAGCATTAGTGTGAGTGTGAGAGTTTCTCTCGGTCATAATGTTACTTCAGAGCATACAGCTTGCTTATAGATGGTGTCTTTATGATCACTGGACAGCACTGTCTGTCCTCTTCAGTGGCCCTTTCATTCACACCCTCACGAGCAGCATATGAGATTTCTCTGTAGGTAAGCTTTGCTCTTGATTCTTTATTCAACTGCTTGTATTGAAATTATACACACATCATCTTTCATATGTAACTTCTTTCACTAAAGCAGCAATGTATCATGCTTTTCTTAGTTTATTTTATTGTTTACACTATTACAGATATCCCCACTTTCTCACCCTTACCCCACCTTCCCGGCATCCCCCCTGCCCTCTGGCCATCGCTTCACCATTGTCTGTATCTATGATGGTTGGTCTGAGCCCTGTCTGAACCCTGGAATTTCAGCAGATGAATGGCCAATAGAGACCATTGATTCTGCTTTTACCATTTGGCTCAGCTTCTTCTTCTCCAGTGGTCCTTCCTGAGAAAAGCGGGTCTGCGCAGCCCCTTCAACCTGAGAGCAGACCTGTACCATAACGGAGGTCTGAAACCTAGGCTGGCCAGCCCAGCCTCCATTGGTTGAGTCACAAACTGTCTTGCATACTTTTGAGAGTGAATGTGAATACACTTAACAGCAGGGTTAGTTCTGAGAAATGTGTCCTTAGGCAATTTCATCATGTACAAACAACCTAAAGTGTCCTTTCACAGATGGTGCAGCCTATGGCTGTAATTTTCTGCACTGCAAAGCCAGCAGCACCACACACGCGTGAGCAATGCATTGTGCTGTGACGTCAGAGTGGTTCCGCCATTGCAGGCGATAGAGATTTTCCTGCCGTGTTATAATCTTATGAAACACCACAGTATATTGTTGGACCATTGTTGACTGAAACATCGTTATACACCACATGATTCTATTGTGGGAAGCAATTGAGATTTTGAGATACTTTGTTACATAGTAAAAATTGACAAGTACATTCTATCCACTTTAGAGAAATAAACTGTCATGTTATGAAATGTGACACTATAAATCTATGAAAAATTAATAAAAAATAGTTACTTGTGTCCACATGCATCAATACCTAAACACACTAAGCAAAAAAAAAAAAAGCCAAGTTTCAGAAAACAATAGAATTTATATAAAATTTAAAAATGCATTTTTATGTGTGGTGAATAGCATTATAACATGACTTAGAGTGATATTAGTTTTGGGGAAGATTAATTATATGAAGGTTTTTTATCAGGAATTTAACTATGTTGACAATATTTATTTATTTTTTCTATAATACATCATCTCCATATTTTATTGTGTTCCTCTCCCCAAGTCAAGTCACCTTCTATCACCATTCATCCCCCTTTTACTCTATCCTACCTCCCCCCACCCCCTTCCCTCTCATAATCACCATACTGTTGTCTGCGTCCATGAGGGGTGTGTGTGTGTGTTGCTCAGTCCCTTCACCTTTTTAACCCAGCTCCCCAAACCCCTCCCCTCTGACAACTGTCAGTCCATTCATTGTATCTATGTTACTTTTTTTTGTTCATTAGATACCACATATGAGTGAAATCATATGGTATTTGTCTTTCTCTGCCTGGGTTATTTCATTTTGCATAATGTTCTCCAGGTCCATCCATGCTGTCACAAAAAGTAAGATTTCCTTCTTTTTTTATGGACAAGTAGTAGAGCATGTTTTATTTTTTAAGCTGAGTGATAAGTTCACAAGGTAACCATGGTATTATTCTTATGTGTTTTATATTCTTCAATATTACACACTAAACTTTAAAATGTAAAAAAGTTTTAAAGTAATTCTAAATCTATGAAAATGATATTCAAACTCATACATGCTATTTTGAGCCTTGCGCACGCAGGCCTGCACTGGAAGAATCAGGAGTGTGTTCACAGTGTGCAGACCACGTTTTACTGCGCACCTGTGACTGTCCTGAGAGCAGGAGGGGCAGGGCCGGCCAGGGAGTTTGACCTGGAGCTGATCCCGCAGTGCTGGATGAGCCTGGGCTGTCTACTAGGTGTCCTTCAGATCGGATGGGAATGTTAGCTTATTTTTCTTCCCCTGGTGCTGTTCTGCATGGCATCACTATGTTCTCTACTTTTCATAAGCTTGTGGCTGATTATTCCTGTAAAGCGATGGAAATTGTGTCTTCCTTACAAGGACTCTCCCTGCCATCAGCTGATATGGGATTGCCAAATTAAGGTTGTACTTATCTTGGTGTTGCGGAGACCTCTCAGATCCTTTATCTGTGCAGTCTGGGAACTATAGCAATGAAAAATCACATTTCTGGGGTCCCCACTTTAGATATTTTAGTTTAATCTAATTTTTCTAAATTTTAAGGTAGAAATTAGATAATTTATTTTGAACTGTTTTATTTTTATTTTAGCACATAAATAATAAACTTCTATTTTAGCAAACCACACATGGTGATGTTTCATGGCATTTTTATGTATTCAAAATGTTCTCTAACTTTCTTCTTAGTGTGTCTTTTGACTCACAGTTTATTTATAAGGGTGTTATTTAATTTTTAAATGTTAATTATAAAATGCATTGCTGTCATTGATTTGCAAACTAGCACTATTGTGCATAGAGAACAGACTCTTCAGACTTGGGTGCTATTCCACACATTGATATTTGTTTAGCAACCCAACACGTAGTCTTTTGGGGGAAAGTTACATGTTCCCTTGTGACTAACGTGTGCTCTGCAGCTGTGTGATACAGTGGTCTGTAAATGTCAATTTAGGTCACATCAGCAACAGACTTGTGTAAGTTTCTATATCCCTGGTGATTTCATGTCTGTGTTTTCTATCAGTTACTGGGGAAATGTGTCTCGATTTACAAATATAATTGTCAATTTGTCTATTTTACCTTTCACTTTGTCAGGGCTTGCTTAATGAATTACATTTTTCTGTTTCACATTGAATTTATTGGGGTGATATTGACTGATTAATAAAATTATACAGATTTCAGTTGCATAATTCTATAATACTTCATCTGTATATTGTATTGTCTCCTTCCATCACCATTTGTTACCCCTGTACCCTTTCCTACCTCCCTGCCCCCTTTCTTTCAGCTAATCACCATACTGTTATCTGTGTCTATGAGGGTTTTTTTTTTGTTTGTTTAATTCATTCACATTTTTCACCCAGCTCCTGACACCCTCCCCTCTGATAGCTACAAGTCCGTTTTCTGCATCTATGAGTGTGTTTATATTTTGTTAATTAGTTTATTTTGTTCATTGGATTCCATATAAGAGTGAAATCATTTGGTACTTGTCTTTCTTTGACTGGTTTATTTCATTTAACATAATGCTCTCCAGGTCCATCTATGCTGTCACAAAGGATAAGATTTCCTTCTTTTTATGGCTGAGTAGTATTCCATTGTGTAAATGTATCAGAGCTTGTTTTTATCCACTCATCTACTGATGAGCATTTAGGCTGTTTCCAACTCTCAGTCATTGTAAAAAACACTACTATCGAGACTTACAATAAACTTCTGGCCAAGATGGAGGTGTAGGTAGACACACTGTGCCTCCTCACACAACCAAAATGAGGACAACAACAATTTAGAAACAAAAAACAACCAGTACCAACAGAAAATTGAACTGTATGGAAGTCCAACAACCAAGGAGTTAAAGTAGACACATTCATCCAGACCTGTAGGAGGGGAGGAATCAGGCAGCTGGGCAGAGAGGGGTCATGGCAAGGCAACCACTGGTGGACCTGGCGATGTGGCACATTGTGGAGGGGCATGGTGCACAAGGTGGCTGGTGGACCGGGTGGTCTCACATTTGAGCACAGATAAACCAGGTGAAACTGGGAAGCGAGACAGACTGCACAACCCAGGGTCCCAGCACAGGGAAATATAGCCTCAAAACACCAATTGAAAACACCTGTAGGGGTTGAAGTGCCAGGAGAGACTCCCAGCCCCACAGGGGAGTTCGTTGGAGAGACCTACAGGGTCCTGGATTGTATACAAACCCACCAACATGGGAATCAGCACCAGAAGGGCCCAATTTGCTTGTGGGAAGCTGGCTAAGTGACTAGAATCTGGCAGAGAGAAGAGCAAGCACCATTGTTCCCTCTCTGACCCCTCCCCCACATACAGCATCACAACCCAGTGACTGGGTTGCCCCACCCTGGTGAACACCTAAGGCTCTGCTCCTCATACATAACAGGCACATCAAGACAAAAAAAAAAAAAAAATGGCCCAAATGAGAGAATAGATCAAAGCTCCAGAAAAAATATAACTAAGTGACAAAGAGATAGCCAGCCTATCAGATGCACAGTTCAAAACACTGGTAATAAGGATGCTCACAGAATTGGTTGAATTTTGTCACAAATTAGATGAACAAATGAAGGCTATGCTAAGTGAAATAAAGGAAAATGTATAGGAAACCAATAGTAATGGGAAGGAAAATGGAACTCAAATCAATGGAGTGGACCAGAAGGAAGGAAGAAATATCCAATCAGAAAAGAATGAAGAAACAAGGATTCAAAAAAATGAGGAAAAGCTTAGGAATCTCCAGGACATCTTTAAACGTTGCAACATCTGAATCATAGGGGTACCAGAAGGAGAAGAGGAAGAGCAATAAGTGGAAAAGTTATTTGAACAAATAATAAAGGAGAACTTCCCCATTCTGGCTAAGGAAATAGACTTCCAGAAAGTCCAGGAAGCTCAGAGAGTTCCAAAGAAGTTGGACCCAAGGAGGATCACACCAAGGCACATCATAATTACATTACCCAAGATTAAAATGAAGGAGAGAATCCTAGAAGCAGCAAGAGATAAGGAGACATTTACCTACAAAGGAGCTCCCATAAGACTGTCAGCTGATTTCCCAAAAGAAACTTTGCAGGCAAGAGGGGACTGGAAAGAAATATTCCAAGTCATGAAAGACAAGGACCTACACCCAAGATTGTTCTATCCAGCAAAGCTTTCATTTAGAATGGAAGGGGAGATAAAGTGCTTCTCAGATAAGGTCAAGTTCAAGGAGTTCATCATTGCCAAGTCCTTATTATATGAAATGTTAAAGGGACTTATCTAAGAAAAAGAAGATAAAAAACATGTATAGTAAAATGACAGCAAACTCACAATTATTAACAACCACACCTAAAACAAAAATAAAAACAAAGCAAACAACTATAACAGGAACAGAACCACAGAAATGGAGATCATATGGAGGGTTAGCAACAGGGGAGTGGGAGAAGGAGAGAGGGGGAAAAGGTACAGAGAAAAAGTAGCATAGATGGTAGGTAGAAAATAGACAGGGGGGTGGTAAGAATAGTATGGGAAATAAGAAGCTAAATAACTTATGACACATGGACATGAACTAAAGGGCAGAATGTGGGGGGGAGGAGGCTGCAGGATGGAGGGGAGTGAAGGGGGGAAATGGGACAACTGTAATAACATAATCAATAAAATATATTTTTAAAAAACACTACTATGAACATAGGGGAGCATGTATACTTTCGAATTAGTCTTTTGGATTTCTTTGGATATATCACTAGAAATGGAATTCCTGAGTCATAAGGAAGTTTAATTCTTTAATTTTTTTGGTAGCTGCATACTGAGTTCTGAAGTAGCTACACCAATCTGCATTCCCTTCAACAGTGCACAAGGGTTCTCTTTTCTTTTTTTTTTAATATTGGTTTATTTATTTTTAGAGAGAGGAGAATGGAGAGAGAAAGAGAGGGACAGAAACATCAATGTGTGGTTGCTTCTTGCACACCCCATACTGGAGACCTGACCCACAACCCAGGCCTGTACCCTGACTGGAACTGAACCGGGGATCCTTTGGTTCACAGGCCTGCCCTCAGTCTACTGAACCATACCAGCCAGGGCAAGTATTCCCTTTTCTTTATATCCTCACCAATACTCAATGTTTTCTGACTTAATGATGATAGCCATTCTGACAGGTGTGAGGTGATGTCTCATTGTGGTTTTAATTTGCATTTCTCTGATGCTTAGTGATGTTGAACATCTTTTCATATGTATATTAGCCATCTGTATGTCCTCTTTGGAGAAGTGTCTATTCAGGTCCTTTGTTCATTTTAAAATTAGATTGTTTGGGTTTTTTTCCATTTTGTTTTGGATTTTTTTTTTTTTAGTTTCTTAAATTCTCTATGAATTTTAGATGTTAACCTCTTCTCAGATATATAATTGGTTAATATGTTCTCCCATTCAGTGCGTTGTCTTTTTCATTTTGTTTGTGGTTTTCTTTGCTATGGAAAAGCTTTTTAGTTTGATATAGTCCAATTTGATTATTATTTTTGTTTCCCTTGCCTGAGGAGATATATTGGAAAAATATTGCTATGAGAGAATGTCTAAGATTTTACTACCTATGTTTTCTTCTAGAATTTTTATGACTTTAAGTCTAACATTTAACTCCTTAACCCATTTTGAGTTTATTCTTGTGTATGGTGTAAGAAGGTGGTCTAGTTTCATTTTTTTTTGTATTAGCTGTCTAAATTTCCCAATACTGTTTATTGAATAGACTATCTCTACCTCACTGTATGTTTTTGTCAGTTCTGTCAAATATTAATTGAATATAAAGGCATGGGTTTATTTCTTGGCTCTCTGTTCTTTGCCATTGATCTATCTGTTTTTTTTTTTTTATCACAGTACCATGCTGTTTTGATTACTATGGTTTGGCATGATAGTTTGATATCAGGTAGTATGATTCCTCCAACTTTGTTCTTCTTTATCAAGATTTTTGTGGTATTTGGGGTCTTCTGGGGTTCTATATAAAATTTTTGGAATATTTGTTCTAGTTCTGTGAAATACACCATTGGTATCTTCATAGGAATTGTGTTGGATCTATAGATTGCTTTGGGTAGTAAAGACATTTTAATGATACTAATTTTTCCTATCCATGAACACAATATATACTTCCACTTATTTGTATCTTCTTCAATTTCTTCCTTCAGTGTCATAATTTTTTGAGTACTGGTCTTTTATATCCTTGGTTAAATTTATTTCTAGGTACTTAATTTTTTAAATTAGTTGTGAATGGGATTGTTTCCTTAGTTTCCCTTTCTGATAGTTCATAATTGGTATATAAAAATGCAACTGATTCCTGGGTATTTATTTTGTATTCTGCTACTTTGCTAAATTCATTTATCATTCTACAAGTTTTTGGTGGAATATTGAGGGTTCTCTGTATACAGTGTCATGTCACCTGTAAATAATGACAGTTTTAAATCCTTTCCAATTTGGACGCCTTTTGTTTCCTCTTCTTATCTTATTTCTGTGGCTAGGACTTCCAGTTGTTGAATAAGAGTGGAGAAAACAAACATCCTTGTCTTCTTCCTAATCTTAAGGGAAATGTTTGTAGTTTTTGCCCACTGAGTATGATGCTGGCAGTGGGTTTGTCATATATGGTTTTTATTATGTTGAAGTATGTTCCCTCTATTTCCACTTTGCTGAAAGTTTTTGTGATAAATGGGTGCTGGATTTTGTGAAATGCTTATTCTGCATCAATTGATATAATCATGTGGTGTTTATCTTTCATTTTTATGTGGTATATCACATGTATTGACTTGTGTGTATTGTATCAACCTTGCATCCCCAGAATAAATCCCACCTGACCATAGTGTATGATCTTTTTAATATTACTGGGTCCAATTTGCTAATATTTTGTTGAGGATTTTAGCATCTATGTTCATCAGGGATATTAGCCTATAATTTTTTTTCTTTGTAGTATCTTTATTTGGTTTTTATATGTAGGACCCATCTCAATTACACCCTCCACAATTAGACTTCTGCTAACAACTCCTGCAGAATATGTGTGTACCTGTCCCTTATATTTGAATTTTATTTACTCCTTGAAAACATTTCATGTATATTTACTACCAATTTATAGATGAGGAAACTAAAACATTGGAAGCTGAGTTGACTAAGGTTGTATATTATCATGTTAGATTGCATTCTGTAAAATTTTACCTGGATTTGCCTATTCACTGTTTGTATATTTTTCTGCCTTTCCTTTTAGCTTTAAAATTATTTGTAGGCATGAGCCTTACCTTCCCAATTTTTTAACTTTTCTGAATACTTGGTGCATATTAAATTATCAATGAATATTTGATACTCAAATTGAGTATATGTTAATAGATGTGTGTGTGCATGTGTGTGTACCTGTGATGTGAGAAAGGAGCAGGGTCCCAAGCAAGTTGGTGGGGGTTTGGGGGGGCAAGAAGAAAGAGATCTTTAGGCCTAAGGAATATTTTAGGTAACACAGTGTCATTATTTTTTCATGCTAGGCATTGGTAGTTGAAACTGGCCTCCAGGGCTGTTTTTCCCCAAATTCATCCTGATTCATCTTTTATTTCTTCATTGACGGTGACTGTGAGCCACCCACTGACTCATCTCTGTCTTTAACTCACCACTGCATCCAACCCTTTTTTCTTGTGAACCTGCTTTAATGCCTACATCGCCTTCAATACTATGGAACCTTTATTGGTACACATGATGACAGTGATGTCATGCTCTCCTCAGCAACAAGCAGTCTGCTTTGTCAAACCTCTAAGAAAAAGGTGCATCAGAAGGACTGTGTGTGTGTTACTGAAAACACACACAACTGCCCATGCACATCCACTCATAGTTGTTTTTTTTTTTTTCAAAAGGTATCAATAGTAAAATTCCACTGCAGTATCAGTGAGACGACTCCTACATGATGAAGTAGTTTTCGTGGAAATGATTTTAGCATGCTTTGCAAAAATAACTTGTACTACACATGAGAAAAAGTGAAATAGTAGTTTAAATTCTACATGGTCTCGTGTTTCTGCAAATTTACC